>NIVC01000152.1:217500-272500 GCA_002269645.1 Macrostomum lignano | reverse complement strand
TGACTGTATTACAAAAGGTAAATGCCTCGCCATCCAAATTAGCGCTAAAAGTGCAAATTTTACTCAAACGGAGCCCATAAGCCGTTCAGCCTCGGTGCCGTAGGCATAGTAATGCGGCGCCAGTTCAACCAGCAGGCCAGGCTCAACAGAGCTAACCGATTCCATCATGAATTTATCTCCGGCACTCTCCAGATCGGTGAATACAACGCATTGCGGCCAGCGCTCGCTGTGCAACACTGAGCCCGGGTGCAGGTAGAGCGGGTGCCCGCCTCTCAGACTTTCGTATCGTTCGCCGCTAGGCAGCAGCCGGGCCGCCTGGGCGAAGTGTCCGGCTGCCAGGGCGCGCAGAATCAATCGATAATCGGACACTTTCTGCGCGTCCGGCAGGCCGAGCGCCAGCTGAATTCGACGACGCAGCTCGGAGGCGCGGGACAGGGCGCGCTGGCTAAGGAAATGCTTGGCGCACCATTGCGACAGCCGCTGAGGCGCCAGAGTAGCTGCTCGACTCTCGTAGGCGCGCAACGCATTCAGCATGGTCAGATGGTCGCCCTCCTGGCAGGCGAAGGTCCGCTTGGCCCGTCTCGACGCGTTGCGGCGATGCTGCGGCACCAGGAATAGGGCGCGCACCTTTTGGAGAAGTGATGGTTGATTAGGTAAATTAAGGTAGGAATTCTTTCTAAGTAGATGACGAAGCATTTGCTTATCATATTACAGCAATGGTTACTCAAGCCGTTTACCCAAAACAAAACTAGGTATAGTAAATCCTATGGCTAATCCGCAGATATCAGCTACATCTACCTGTAGACAGGCGGCTAATCCGCAGATATCAGCTACATCTACCTGTAGACACCTACATCTAATCCGCAGATATCATCTACATCTACCTGTAGACACCTACAGCTAATCCGCAGATATCATCTACATCTACCTGTAGACACCTACAGCTAATCCGCAGATATCATCTACATCTACCTGTAGACACCTACTGCTAATCCGCAGTAATCAGCTACATCTACCTGTAGACACCTACAGCTAATCCGCAGATATCATCTACATCTACCTGTAGACACCTACTGCTAATCCGCAGTAATCAGCTACATCTACCTGTAGACACCTACAGCTAATCCGCAGATATCAGCTACATCTACCTGTAGACAACTACAGCTAATCCGCAGATATCAGCTACATCTACCTGTAGACACCTACAGCTAATCCGCAGATATCATCTACATCTACCTGTAGACACCTACTGCTAATCCGCAGTAATCAGCTACATCTACCTGTAGACACCTACAGCTAATCCGCAGATATCAGCTACATCTACCTGTAGACAACTACAGCTAATCCGCAGATATCAGCTACATCTACCTGTAGACACCTACATCTAATCCGCAGATATCAGCTACATCTACCTGTAGACACCTACAGCTAATCCGCAGATATCATCTACATCTACCTGTAGACACCTACTGCTAATCCGCAGTAATCAGCTACATCTACCTGTAGACACCTACAGCTAATCCGCAGATATCATCTACATCTACCTGTAGACACCTACTGCTAATCCGCAGTAATCAGCTACATCTACCTGTAGACACCTACTGCTAATCCGCAGATATCAGCTACATCTACCTGTAGACAACTACAGCTAATCCGCAGATATCAGCTACATCTACCTGTAGACACCTACAGCTAATCCGCAGATATCAGCTACATCTACCTGTAGACACCTACTGCTAATCCGCAGATATCAGCTACATCTACCTGTAGACAGGCGGCTAATCCGCAGATATCAGCTACATCTACCTGTAGACACCTACAGCTAATCCGCAGATATCAGCTACATCTACCTGTAGACACCTACAGCTAATCCGCAGATATCAGCTACATCTACCTGTAGACACCTACAGCTAATCCGCAGATATCAGCTACATCTACCTGTAGACACCTACTGCTAATCCGCAGATATCAGCTACATCTACCTGTAGACACCTACAGCTAATCCGCAGATATCAGCTACATCTACCTGTAGACACCTACTGCTAATCCGCAGATATCAGCTACATCTACCTGTAGACAGGCGGCTAATCCGCAGATATCAGCTACATCTACCTGTAGACAGGCGGCTAATCCGCAGATATCAGCTACATCTACCTGTAGACAGGCGGCTAATCCGCAGATATCAGCGCCGCAGCCTAATTCCGCGCCAGCTAGTAGACTGCGCGCTAGCATCGGCGCCACAGGCAGTTCGGCCATTCTGGCGCCAAGCGAAGTCAGACGCGCCTCGGAATCGAGAGCGCCGAGCGCGCGCAGAAGTTCGCAGGCGCGAGCCATAGCGCCGGGTGCTGGAGCGCTTAGGAAGTTGAATCGCCGCAAATCGCGCACGCCCATGGACAGCAGCTGCAGAAGCAGAGGGCTGGGATCGCATCGCTCCAGCTCTGCCGGGGTGTGGGGCAGCTGGCGAGCCGCCTCGGACTCTGGGTAGAGGCGGTACACCGCGCCGGACTGGGTGCGACCGGCCCGGCCGGCCCGCTGCTCAGCGGCCGAGGCTGACACCGGACAGACGGCCAGAGACTCTAAGCCGGTGCGCGGATCGAATACGCGCAGTTTTTGAAATCCGCAATCGACAACGTAGCGAATTCCGGGCACGGTGACGGAGGTCTCGGCCAAGTTAGTGGCCACCACTACTTTGCGATTGGCCTGGCCAACATTCTCGAAGGCGCGCAACTGTTGGCGAGCACTCTGGCCGCCGTATAAGGCGAACACCTTCAACTGTTGTCCAGAGGAGCTCTGCAGAGACGAGGAGGATTCGGGTACAGAAGGTGAAGGCATATATTAATATTAACGTATATATTAATTAGTTACTTATATTCAGTTAAATTGCCTTGATTCTCTGCAAGTCTTGAATTGCTGCAGAGCGACTTATCAAAGAAGTTTTTTATGCCAAGGACTACTTTAGTAGATGGACGGGAAACTACGTTTTTTGGAAACTTTTAGGAGGCAGACCCAATGTTCACCTTATGATAGGTCTTGGATTTCTTATAGCTGACATTCATAGAGCTTTTTGTTTAGAAAATTAGGATTGTATGTTAATTTTAAATCATGTGTACAATTGTACGTCATGTGCCTAAAAATCATAAAATTGGCACGGCTCGGCTCATTGGTTTGTGAATCTATTTTATTATTCTTAGCTGACTGTGTATCAAAATGTGTAACAGATTGATAAAATAGGTTTATAAAACTAATGAGTCGAGCTGTGCCGTGCATTTTTATGCTTTTTAGGCACATAATGACATGTACATAGGATATTAAATTAACATAGAGTCCTAATTTTGTAAACTGAAAGCTCTATGATTATCAATAGAGCTATAAGAAAGGTAAGACATCAAAATATGAACATTGGGTCTGCCTTCTAATCTCCGTAATGTATTATTTTTCGAAAAAAACCTTTTGTCTCCTGAAATTTTCCAAGAAACTTAGTTTCCCGTCCATCTACTAAAGTAATCCTTGTATTATCCATGGTCGCAAAAAACTGCTGCGCGTATAAGCTGCAGTGTCTATGGCTCAACTTATTGGATTCCGAATGTGCGTCGGCATAAGATGCGTACTAAGGATAGTAACAGCTTTAAATATACAAGGCCAAATGTTCCGCCTTGTATGTTGTTGACGCTTCAGTTCAAGTTAAAAAAATATTGACAAGCTGGATGAAAAATATTTCGCAACGGCAAATTGGCCCGATCGAACGGATGCCAGTATTCGGCGACTATCGCGTCCCTGACAGCGTCCTCGAATTTCCGTCCGATGTAAGCGAAGGTGACACACCGCGACAGCAAAGAAGCCAGCAGAAACAACAACAATTACATTTACAGCAGCAGCAACAACAGCAGCAGCAGCAGCGACAGAGGCAGCATCAATCCGACTGGCAGGTACCTGACATTGCTCAGAGGACGAGCAGCAGTTCAAGAGTATCGGAACGAGGCGGAGACTCGCGTTTCGCTCCGATTGGTTTGAGTCCGCCGCAGCGTAGTCATTATGCGAGACGGCACACTGCAGCTCGGTCGGCGCCACCGCCACCGCCCCCACCGCCACCACCGGCGCCACCGCCACCACCGCCACTAGCTGCTGATTCTGCTGGCGATAGCCGCCACTCTGGGCGACGTCGGAGTTACGGGGCCTTCCCTACGGAGCCAGAGCCGATGGCATCATCGACTGACGCTGAAGCCGCCCGGAGACAGCGTCTAAGGCCGCTGAATGATTTCCATCGCGATTCCGCAGTTCCAGAGCCAAGACGGCATCGACGACCGCATTCTTACTACCCACCAGATGATTACTACGACGGTAGCGATTCCAGCATTAGCGGCAGCAGCGGCAACGAGGCCTCGCCCGCAATTGATTATCGCTTCAACAGCCGGGTACTTAACAAGGGTAGCCTGCATAAGCAAGCAGTTCGCAACGATAGAGTCGAGTTGGACGACGAATTATTTTCGTCAGGGTCAGTCGAGGGGCCACCTCGAGACGGAGACGGTTGGAGAGAAACTAAGCAGCAAATAAAGCCCATCTTCAGCTGTCCTCATGTCGATCTGTCGCTTCTAATTCGGTCATTCGAGTGCCGCCGCTGTGGCAACTGTTGCGCCCGTCTGTCGACAAATTTTCCGGCCCAACAATCACTATCGTCCGTAAAGATGACACCCGATTCGCCTGCAGTTTCAATGCAAACACGATCCCATCGAGGGCCATCAACCCGGCGGACTATGCAGACGCCTTCTGCTGCTCAATTCGCTTCACCGCCGTCGTCACCGCCGCCACAGCGTCACCGTCAACAGCGATATCTTCAAACTAGAGCTTTCGATGAAACAGGCGCTCCGATGGGGCCCTCAGATTTCGAAAGGTGGCCTCCGCCGGCTAGTCGACCATACGAGTCTAGCAGGAGCAGGAGACGTTTTACTCAACATGACCAGCATCGCACTGCGCCAACTGGTAGGCTTAGCGATGAAGTGGACACTCAAACTGATTATTCCGACTTGGATGAGGGACAGTTCAGAGACGACTTCAGAGGCTACGAGCCCGACAGAAGCCAGGAAGGTTATAGGCATCGCTACACGCATCAGCAGATGCCACCGACGCCCAAATCCGTTCAGTTCAAGGAGCGGCGCTCGCGTTATAGAGATAGTCGGGCGCAGCCGTCTCAGCGATACTGGCGCCGCGAATGAATTGGTTTAATTATATTCATTTTTACAGAAGTACTGGTATAACAGAAATTATTTCTTCTATTTCTCATTGTTATTCTTTACAGCTTCAGTTTCTAAGCAGCATTGTTAGTATGCTTGTTCAGAATTTTTAAGAGTCTACGTCGCGCTAAGTATGAGCCTCAGATATGGACCTATGCTTTATTTTCAATGCAATAACTTTATAGAATTAACTATATTTATGCCTATACCCTGTATACAGGTATGTCTGAATGTTTCATATAACAATAAAATAAGTTGCAAGTTTTAACCTTTTGCTGCTACAAGCGACAAGACGAATTGAGAAGTATGCGCACAAAGTAGCAACATAAAATCTTTAAAGAAGCATCACAATTTTGTTTATGAAATGACTAGTGGTACGTCATAGACTTCCTGTATACATGTACCGGGTCCATAAGAATTGCCCGCAATGCTGCAATTCTGCAGCGCATTTAACTACGTGGCAGATTTTGTCTTGGTAAGTCTTTATAAAGAGATTAACGCGATCGAAACGTTTTGATAGTAACTGCATATCAAATGCATGTTTTTCTTGTAGGGTATTCAGTAGGGATGCATATATACCGGTTTGGCCCCCAACAAATCTCTTTATTAAGACTTATGCAGTACTAAGCATTTGGGGGGGGGGGCAATGCAGACAAGCTCTGCCGAGTGGCTAAATGCGCTGCATTAAAACAGCATAGCGGGCAAATTGCATTGCGGCCAAATCTCGGCGGGAAATTCTCGTGCTCCCACATGTACTTACTGAGATTATTATTATCTTTTGTATGGACAAATCAGTCGGTCAGCAACTCGGGTGTATAGTGATACTGTGGCTTATTGTTTTAGGTTTCTTGAAAGGCGAAGTGCAGTTTTATGTAATTTTTTTACTCCAAAAGATGTGCTCCTGTCAGAAATTTTAGTTAGATATCCTGCGGGTCCCACAATCCTCACGGGTGTAAATCACACGACAACCCCTTGGTTTCCAAATCATCAGTGGATCCCTAGAACGCACCTTTATAGCGGCCTCGCGCAGCTGTTGCACCAGCCGGAGCACCTCCTCCTGACCGGTGAGAAACACCAGCACACCGCCTGGGCCGCAGCGCCTGTGAATAGCCAATACAGCGTCCAAAGCGGCAGCCATGTAGCAGGGCACGGGACTGGCAGAATAGTGAATATCAACCGGATATTGCCGGCCCTCAACAGACAGGCAGGCTGCGGAATCGCCGAAGAACTTTAAATAAGCGTCGGCATCGATGGTGGCAGACGAGACGATCACACGAAGATCCGGTCGGCGGCGTTGGACTTTGCGAAGCAGGCACAGCGCCAGGTCAGTGTGAAACGTGCGCTCGTGAGCTTCGTCCACCTGGCGGGGTCAAAGTTAATTTGGTCATATTTTATTTACCTGGCTCTATCGGGTGAGGGTCAAGGAGCATTGAGCAAACCGGGCTAGGTCATGGCCATTCCGCTGACCTTTGAGCAAACACACGGATACGGTGTACGCAAACACGCGCTCGCACAGGGTGTACAGCGGTCCTTAGCCAGGAGCCAGCGGAATGGGCGGAATGGTCAGCGCTGTTTGTGCGATGAGATGTCAGCAAAAATGAAGCAATAACAATAAATGCTGAATTACCATAACAACGCAGAAGTCCTGCAGCAGAGGATCCCTAGCCAGCAGTCGCACCAGCACGCCGTCAGTGGCGAACAGCACCCGGGTGGCCTGGCTGCGACAGTCGGCAAATCTCACAGCGTAGCCGCACTGTTCGCCAAGCCGCCAGCCGGCCTCGTCGCACACCCGAGACGCCAGGGTGACGGCCGACACGCGCCGGGGCTGAGTGACGCACACCTGCCGGCCGTCCGAGGTCCAGCCAGTTTCAACTAGGTACTGTGGCACCTGCGGCGAGCGGGAGAGTTTACCAGATGAAAGATCCGACGAGAAGAAAACGACTAAACCTTACGACTAAACTATCCTTTTTAATGCTGTTTAAATGCAAAACACAAAAATCAAAGTTAATTTTGCTATCGAGTTGTGTTTTTAATCTCGAGATTTCGAATTCGAGCTGATGAGACACCCACTAATATTCACTTATTTGAAAAGTATGGAAATCCCAAGAATCCAAATTTGATACTTCAAACGAAACGTGAGTTGCCAAATGCAATTATAATAAAACTTTACGTTACACGCTACTGTTAGTAAAAATATTAGAAATGGAAAAAAAACGAACATGGATGTTCACACCTGTGTGCTTTTGCCAGAACCAGCCTCGCCAACTAGTACAAGTGTCTGCTTGATCTCCAGCAGGTAAAGCAGGTGAGAACGCACTCTGTACACTGGCAGTGCTTGGCGCTGCTGCTCTAAGCTGAGGGAAGCGCGCGGATTGTAGAAGGCGCCAGTACAGCCGGAGTCATCAATGTAGAGCTCCTTGTCATCGTCCTCGGCTAGGGACATAGACATTGGCAACTGGACTGCAACAGTTTTTGCACTTTAAATAGGGTATTATGCTTGAGTTATAATGGTAAACTACTGTACTTATACCTTTCAGCAATCACCAGAAATATTGATATAATCCTTTATTAGTGCATTAACTGATAGCATCGCCAGTTATGCATCAGGTGGCTGTGGTTAATGGTTATGGGAACATACCATATTTAGTGATATTAGCTAACTAAGACTTAAAAAGACCATTGAAGTCCTTGATTATATTGTGCATATTTTTAAAGTTAATATGAATTCACTACCACCAATTTTCTTATATAATAAATAAACAAAAACTATTACTAAGTGATAAGTTAAACTATTGCTAGATCATTCTTTATGTAGTAATGTAGTAAATGAATAGAAAAACAATTGCCATTGGATTTATTATCAATAAAAGTAAGAAGTAATAAAAAATTAACTTATAATTAGCTACAGATACAAATATAGATAGGTTATAAGAAAAATTAGATAGTGTTACAAAAAATCTTATATATATAAGGTATGTTACTGTTAGTAAAAATATTAGAAATGGAAAAAAAAACGAACATGGATGTTCACACCTGTGTGCTTTTGCCAGAACCAGCCTCGCCAACTAGTACAAGTGTCTGCTTGATCTCCAGCAGGTAAAGCAGGTGAGAACGCACTCTGTACACTGGCAGTGCTTGGCGCTGCTGCTCTAAGCTGAGGGAAGCGCGCGGATTGTAGAAGGCGCCAGTACAGCCGGAGTCATCAATGTAGAGCTCCTTGTCATCGTCCTCGGCTAGGGACATAGACATTGGCAACTGGACTGCAACAGTTTTTGCACTTTAAATAGGGTATTATGCTTGAGTTATAATGGTAAACTACTGTACTTATACCTTTCAGCAATCACCAGAAATATTGATATAATCCTTTATTAGTGCATTAACTGATAGCATCGCCAGTTATGCATCAGGTGGCTGTGGTTAATGGTTATGGGAACATACCATATTTAGTGATATTAGCTAACTAAGACTTAAAAAGACCATTGAAGTCCTTGATTATATTGTGCATATTTTTAAAGTTAATATGAATTCACTACCACCAATTTTCTTATATAATAAATAAACAAAAAACTATTACTAAGTGATAAGTTAAACTATTGCTAGATCATTCTTTATGTAGTAATGTAGTAAATGAATAGAAAAACAATTGCCATTGGATTTATTATCAATAAAAGTAAGAAGTAATAAAAAATTAACTTATAATTAGCTACAGATACAAATATAGATAGGTTATAAGAAAAATTAGATAGTGTTACAAAAAATCTTATATATATAAGGTATATCCTATGCTAATACTTAAGACTGTTGACCATGGTCCTATACTAATAATTCCCTTTTTATTTTGATAATAACTAATAGAATAGGTTGCCATTTAGAATATTATGTTAAAATCAATGAATACCTATATTATTTCTTACTAGAATATGTTATTTTAAACAAAATAGTTGTAATATCACAACTTATTCAAATATATAATTTCTTTAGTTCCGTTATAACCAATTTTTTCCCACATCCATATCTATAGCCATATTTCAAAAATGTTCTCATAGCCTATCTATATCCATATCTATTCTGTATTTTATAGCTAATAAAATTTCCATAACTATTGTACAATGCTAAGACCTAGACCCTGACAGATGCCTTGGAGAGACAGCTAGACATTGCATATGCAGCCATGCTGCATGCAGCATTTGGAGTATGTATCGATCTAGACAGCAAGACCAAAATCTTAACAAGATTTATATGAGGGACTGAGGTTGATGGCTATGGGGCCGTAGCCTAGTGGTAGCACAGCTGCTCTGGTGTGCTAGCAACCTAGGCTCAATTCCAAGTGCAGTCACATTAATTTGGGGCTGAATTGGAATTCTTGGCTTGGCTCTGCTTGTGCAATTAATGGCCTTGACAGCCAACCCCCCAAGGCGCAGTGAAGTGTACATGCCTAATGATAATATAAAGTTAGGGCCACTGTACACTCCTGTGTGAGTGTGTGCCTGCATACATATCCGCATGCTTGTATGCCTGCTCAAGGGAGTTGGCAAAATGGGCAGCAATGCCTTTTGCCGGTTGTGTGCCTATGTTGCTTAAAGTGCACCAGGGTGCACACAACCCCTTGCCTCTAATAAAAAAAATAAAAGGTTGATAGCTTATTCATCAGTTGGTTTCCAAGAAGCCTGTTTTGCAATCTAGCCTTCTTTGATAGTGGCAAATGCTATGTGGCTTCCCTATTGGCTTCATTCATCTTAGTTTAAGCCTCTACCATCCTAATTACAACATGTATATGGTGTCAAAAATGTGTTGTTTGAGTCCCTGGCCCTAAGGACTTGAGCTCCCTTTGTATTGAAAGTGAAAAAATATCTCAACTTTAACCTCCCAGGCCTATTCCAGCCTCAATGTGTGTGCAGTGTCAAACATTTTTGTCTTTGTTGTTTGAGTCCTCAATTCTAGGAACTTAAGAGCTCCTTGGCCCTTACATTGAAAGTGAAAATATTCATCTTAAATTTAGCCCCCAAAATCTCAACCCCATCCCAGTCCCCAACCCTAAGGACTTAAAAGTTTCCCTTGAAAGTGAAAACATTTATCTTAACTTTAGCATAACTAACCAACCCCAATGTTTACAATTCACATGGTATCAAAACTCTATTGTTTAAGTCCCTAACCCTAGGGACTTAAGAGCTCCTTTTGAAAGTAAAAGCATTTATCTTAACATTAGCCACCTACTACCCAACCACAATTTGCATGTGACATTGAAACTCTGTTGCTAAGTCCCTAAATCCATGCAGGGACTTAAGAGCTCCCCTTTGAAAATATGAATATTCAACTTAACTTTAGCCTTTACTACCCAACCACAATATGGACATGGCATTAACAATCTATCTATGTTGATGATTGAATCTTAAATTCCATGGATTTAAGAGTTCCCCTCCCTCACTTTGAAACTGGCAAAATTCATTGATTTCTACTAGGCCTATCCTAACCTATCAAAGCAATAGCTCCAGCCTCCAATGGTTTTTTAATTCTTAATCAAGAGATACTCATATTACTAGATAGGCCTATGGTAGCTAAATATGTGATGTAAAAGTTTCTATAACCATATCTATATTCATATGCTTTTGCCAAAAAAACCTCTATATGTATATTTATAACTTCCCATGGCCATATCTGTAGCTATAGCAAAACCTAAATTTCTTAATGACAATTTGTATAGACCTCTGCCCTATGGCTATAGCCTGTTATCTAAAAAAATTGTTAAAGAAAAACTATATATTATAGACAAAATATTGAAATATAAGTTCTATCTAGGCTTTCAGTATTGCATCTAGGGCCTATTATTATAACAAGTTATAAGAATAAGTTGAGAAATATTGGCATGGCACTAGCCTATATAGATTATACTTTTAGTATTAATATAGGCATAACATATATGCTAGCTAAGGGTTGGGAGGCCAACTATATTATAAGAGCTATTATAGGAATATTGGAAAGCAAGGCATTATTAGCAATTAGCATAGGGCCATATATTGTAATGTAATAGTAAATAGATAATATTTTTGTTATTGGGATATTGACATTGGACCATGGGACTAAGCCCTAAGTTAGGCTAAGCATTGCCTATAAAACTAGCTTAGAATTAAGAGTTTTAATTAAAAATAAAGATTTAAGAATAAAGATTGACAAAACTTCTATCACTATCAGTAATCTACTTATCATTAATCAATAATCAACTTAGAAGTAGCACCATTGTTTTTTAATAAAAATCTGAGTGTAGGCCCTACTGCTACTGATGAAGTTAACCGTCTAGCCTGCCTCCTTGGGGCTTACATTACTCATTAATTAGGGATTTAGTTTGTCGCTATGGCAAAGGCAATGAATGGCTTTAGCCCTATCTGCGATCTCAAGCCCTACTATTAATAATAAATCAAGTTTATGTACAGTTAATTATTTTTATTTCATAAATTTGATCAATCAGTCAGTGTAAGTCTGGGTTGCATATTCCCGACATCCATCATACAATCATCCTCATAATAATATTCTGAAAAAGGCTTCAGAGTCGGCGTGCGTGCTTATCTATTTTTGAAAATGACCAAAATTTATAACAATCAAATTTAAGCAAAAATGGGTATTTACTCAATACCAAGACATAAATATTTATTTTCAAATAAGATGTTACTCTCAAAAGCAGGTTTTTGTTTAGTATGAGATCATCTCTTGTCTTTGATGCTCTGTGTAAAATCTATTAAGACGTAGGCCTACCTGAAGTGAGGCTGTGAAATTGCATGTTTCACAGTTCACACCTCACTGTAGGTTGGCTCAGTTATAATACTAGTGGGAGTGACATAATCAAAGTCACCCCCTCTGTAGAGATCTAGAAAAGGCTGCCAGTGGGCCTGCTACAAATTTTCGCCAAAATACTGGCGAAGTGAGAGAAGTAGCCATGGCTTTCAAATAATGGATTTTTGTGGATGATTAGACCATCAAAAACGCTCAGTGGATTAGCGCGACCATGGGGGTTTGCAATTGCCTTGGTTAATACACTCTTGTTAGATAATGTAAGTTTACTCGTGGTATCGACTGGATTGGAAAATTTTGGAAAAGTCTTTTGCAAAGCCTTTGATCCATATGCAGAAACACTGCAACACGTCCAATGCAATGTCCTACTTTCCCGCGTTAAATTATTTGACCCGATTTTCGTTATTTTCAGCGTAAATCATGGCTGGAAAACCTCGAGCGCCTGTAAATATCCTACCTCCTGCCAATTTGCGGCCATTGGCCGATCTCTGTGACCTTGAAATCAATCATTGAGAATACCATTGAAGGCACCTGGGCCTTTTGAAGGCCGTGAAGGCAAAGTTTTGTAGTCAGCATGGCACCAATGACGACCTTTTTGACTCCCACCTTAGCAAGTTTCTCTTGCGCTGACTCTAGGGGCCTACCAAAAAGAGCTTTGGCAACTTTCTGTACTGGCTGACACATTTACTACGCCGTGTACTACTCCTTTTAATACCTAAGACTCATTTTAAATCTTGAATAAACTTGCTTTTGTTTGTTCGTTTCAATTATTTTGTACCCGCATATGCATTCCCATGCAACGTCGATTGACATTAGGCCGGACGACGACTCTAATACATGTAGGAAGATATTAAACTTTGTTTCTCAGAATTAATAACTAAAACTGAGCACACTGTACTTTTACATTATCCTGATGGATGACGATGATGTGCAATACTGTATCTAATTCCTTTTTTCTAATTTTGCAAACTAAAAAGATATTATAAATGTATAATAATTACAAAACGTCAGCTGAAAGTCAATTGTAGCCTTAAGTATTGGGCTTGCCATCGACTTCGCTAGGCGTTAATTCGAAGCATCGTTGTCGACGTTTCCGACTTCGGATTGTTTCTACCTACGCCAATCCAAAAACGTAAAGCTTTGTAGTACTCGTACATTAATTAAAGAGCAAATCCCCGCGCGTGGCAGCGCTTGATGGTACTGCATGAAAGACATATCCATGAATACATATATTTACACATTGCGAATGGCATGTGCGATGTTTTCGACCTTGTGAAAATCATGAAGGTAGCTAGTTAAATATTCTGTCTTTTTAGCTATATGAATTTCCTATGAGCTTGCCCCCCTTGCATATTAATCCTAGCAGTGTTCTTAGAAAGTATCATTCAGGCTAGAAATTGTGCTCCCTGAACAGGCGGCACACAGCACCAGCCCTCTGCCTGATCTATACATTTGCATTTGTGTAAACGGGCTTTTTCTATGAACGACATGCAGATCGACTGAAAACCGGCTAATCAAATGACCCACAGAAATGTAAGTTATCAGTCTAATCTAACAAAACTTTGGCTATATAGACGCATTTACCGCAGCCGGAGGCGAGAGAGATAAGCCAGTTTTTAGTTTTGTTTTAAATGTAGCGTTTATTTACAACTGTATTTTGCAAAGACTATCGGAGATCAAAGATGGGTTAATTGCTGCAGCATCAAGCAGAATGAGTAGGATTGACTATCGCTTCTAAATACATGCAGCACGCCAGCGGGTGATGAGGCAGGCAGCTGGAGGTTCTCGATGATTTTGAGATACTTTATACATTGTAAGTTTACTCGTTAAAACGCTTCTCAGCATCCGACCTTACAGTATAATGCAAGCCAGGTATGTTGCAATAATGGCTTCCAATGAAATTCGTTTGCCCCTCTCCGATCCAAGGTGACCATGCATACAAATCCACTGTTAACGATTTAATAATTCTTTCTTAATTTATAATCAGTAACAATAAAAAAATGTTTTAAATTTTGTGCGGATCTTGCTTTGCATAGCATGTGTATTTAATTCACAGACACAAACTATACCTGTATCCGCTATCGCAGCTTTTAATTATTAATAGGCGTGTTAGAAAACAATTATCAACAATTGATTTACATGTGCAACGCTACGACTGTATTTTCATCCAGTACTGCAATAGCTATATAACTCCTTTTTGTGACTAACACTGAGTAATTATTTGTTTGACTTACAAGAGGCAAAAGTTCCAATGGGATGAAAGCTTTGTATGTTCAGAATCATTGTGCTTTCATTTATGACGATTGTTAAACGTTTTGTGAAGAATTTGCACTTCTAGAAAGCGAAAAATATTGGGTATTATAATTGCATTCCCATCCTCACGAAAATGTGTTCAAGCATAGAATTCATTGTTTGATCTCGTTTCGTTTTCTAATATTAAATTGTTCTTTGGATTATATAGTTTGTCACTGATGGATAGCTAACGTGATTTGCAGCAGAAAAGTAAGATGTTTACTAATTAGAGCGTTCCTCTATTTGATAAAAGTAGTATAAAACTACCACGACTGGAATGCAAATAGCTTTCGGACTAGACTGAAGAATGAATATCACCTTGTCTTCAGTAAAGCGCACAGCCAATCGGTGACTTTCCGAGTACTTTGGTCCACAACAGTTCCAATGCCAGAATGATCAGACCGATGCAGTACAATCCCAGAGCGACTATGAAACAGCCGCCGACTCCTTCCAGGTTGATGGAATCGGCCTCAGCAGCGGCGCCGACTGAGCAGACGGTGTCGCTGGACCAGTACTTTTTGAATAGCTTGTCCAAGATGCCCGTCTCGCTCAGCTTGAGAAAGCTGGAAACGATTAGGAAGAGTTTGCTATGATTATTTTTTGCTCAATATTTGTTAAAATGTTTCTGAAAACGGAATTGTCCGAGAACGCAGAAACCCCTCTACTTATATAACTGGGAATTCAAGACCCAGTCAAGACCGACGTGACCTATGCTTTTGATTGTCTATGGCCAAAACCCATAGAACTGATAAAGAGAGAGGGACGCAAAAGCGTACAGAGAGTACAGAGAAAGTCAGTGGAAAGAGACAATTCATGCTATGCTAGTGGTCTGGTGCATAATTAATAACGGGACATCGTCGGACTGATGAAGAACATAATACCAGCGCGAATTGAAGGCGACAACATTCTGTTTGCAGTGAAATGTGTGCGGATACTGGATAGAGAAGAGGACATGGGCGGCAAGTGTATTTAGCACTCAGGGTCCACTTGAAGCCGTCCTTGACATAGACCCGAAAATGTTAACACGTTTCAGCTACTGCTAGCTACTGATTTTAGATTCCTAAAAGCTTTTCAAAATCCATTCCATTCAGATTCAAACCAGTTTGAAAGCATAATTATAAAGTTTTTACCGCAATTGTGCTCAACAAATGCCTCAGATGAAGCTGGCAATGCATGCATTATTCGGCCGACATTTCGGCTACTTTGCCAAGTAAGTCTGGATTAAGAATTTCAATGAATGAATGGCCTTTCAGTGTTGATGAAATCGAGTATTCTGAATGCAGCCAACAGAGAATTTCCTCCTTTTCAGGAGTCTTAAAGCCTCTTTTTCGTGATTCAGTTCGTGATGTTTCTGCAGAAATTGACTTCTTATACAATTCTCGTTGAATAATGCGACAGCCTAGGGTCAGTTAAGACTAGGGTTGTAGCTCGCAGCCTTGTGGTCAGAGCATCGGACTCGCGACTCAAAGGTCGGGAGGTTCGGTTCTCGACCTACTCGGAACAATTTGTGTCCTTGAGCAAGGCACTAAACTTTGGATTTCTTCAGTTCATCCAGCTGTAAAATGGGTGCCAGCATTAGCTGGGGTAATTGAAGGTGTGAGTGGCGACCCCCCCAGTCCTTGGACTGAACAGCCGTACGCAGCCTTCAGATGCGCCGCGCAATTGCTGCGGCTGAGCTGTCGGTTGCACATCTGCCCAGTAGGGTAGGTGGAATCAATTTTTATTATTATAATTAAGTAGCTCGTAAGCTCGTTCTGCCTCCACCGAAGCTCCTCCTAGCAGTCACTAATAATAATAATTAAGAACTGATTACACCTGCCCCAGTTGGGACTCACTAGAAGTCGAACAGGTCGGCAAAGTAAGCGTCGTCAGCATAGATAAAGGCCGCGGTAGCCGTGTTGAAGATTTCCTCGGCCATGTAGACCTGGCTGCAGTTCTGCTTGGCAAAGTTCACCAGGTAGGAGTAGCCACCGATGCAGGCGGTTTTGCCCGTGAACACCTGGCGATTTTGAGCACAAGTTTTTATTAAACTAAAAAGAACTAATGAAAAGTATAAATAACCAATTACATTTACTCCTGACTGACACTTTGCGTTTAGAAATTTATACTGAAATCATTCAAGGTAAGAGACAATGACTTGAAGAAATAAGGCTTATGTGCAATGACCTTTGACATGCAAGCGGTCGTTGTTTTTAGGTCACATCGTCAATCATCGTTTGTAGGTGGCGGGCAACTTTAAACAAATCCCCTTGAAACCTTGCTATCATCGATTAAAAGTATGGCTAAACTCAGTCAAGACGATAAATTCACTGACTTAACCTACCATTCCAGAGCAGTCTGAAGCGCTATTCACCACTGTGACCATATCACCCAGCTTCCTGTAGATGCCGGATGTGCTCTCCTTGAGTAGGGCGTAGTGATTAGTGCCAATTTGTACCTGCGGCTTGATTTCTGTCTGAGCGGCCAAACCTTCGAGTGTTTTAATTGGCAGGTCAGTAACAGCAATTGTCAGGTGGGCGGTTAAGTCACCTGTAATGGGTTTAGGAGTCAGAAAAGATGACTGACCGCTGTTGGGAATGAGGTGCCCTGAATACTACTGAGTTGAGATCACTTACCGGTGTAGGAAGCATAGAATATCACGGTAAACATCCACCAGAAGGCCATAGCAGTCCTTGGCGACGCGGCAAATGGATAAAAATCCTGACCCTGCTGAAAGAAGCTGCCCATTAGGCTCCAGAGATATTCCTGCAGCCAGATTTCGTCAGCTATGGCGTACTGCAATTTGAGGTTGTAGGCACTGAACGGGGAAAAGTAGGCCAACAACCAGATGCACAGGGCTGAAGCGACCAGGGTGCCGATTGTCAGCAGCCAGACGTCCAGGCTGAGGGTCAAGTAGACATTCCAAAGCTTTGATTTCGGCGGCGGACGTGGAGCAGAATGGCGGTGGACTCCTGGTACACCGGCGGAGCGTAGTCGATTACTCGGTCTCGGGTGGTGGTCTTCACAAAGGGGCCGCCTGCTATTTGGCAGATCTGTGTTGGATGTGTCAGGTAGGGGGAGACTAGAGTTGATTTTGGGGTCAGTTGACTCAGAACAGAATGAACCAAATTAGAGTTAGTCGAAACAGGGACGGGTCATCATTCAATAAAGAGTTGTTGTTTCACAACGACGCGTTGGGTTTCACCTTGGAATATGTTTGCAGATACGCCTATAGTTTGTAGGGCTTAGAGCACTGTCGCGAGGACGTAGACATCGTTTAGGCGTAGACGAGCATTCTACAGATTATTGTTAAATCAAAAGCCATGAATTCAACCCTATACGTATTTTAACTAATCAGTTAACTTACATCTCTCTGAACCTCGCCAACGCAACCAGTGTAATAATCTTTGCCAGCCTGCGGGCCGCCCCATTGACCATCGTCCGGTGTCTTGGTGATGTACCTGTTGAGGAGTGTACGAAATAATGGGTTGACATGCAGATTCTAGGAATAGGTTCTTAGTTATTCTTAGAATCAGTTGAGCTCAGGACCAAACCGACGGAAATCGGTGATTTTCCGGACCAGTCGACTAGAAATCTTGTCCAGGTTCCTCACTTGAGCTCCCAGGGGACAAAAGTTGGATTTCATGTCAACTTGAGAACCCAAAGTTTGAGAAGACTCACTATATTAGGATTACACAACGGTCATGCAGAATCACAAGGATTTCGCGATCCAGAGTTGTTGATCAAAAAGGGTCAAAGCCAACTTCATCATGTGTGTCCATTAACCCCATTCCATGAAACCACTTGGCGTCACAAACTGTATTTTGCTTTGAAACTGGCTGTGTCAGTGTTTCTACGCTCGTAGTCAACTGGTCCTGAAAGTAATTGAGTGCCTCTAGTTGGCATCCCCCTATATCGGCATAAGAGCATGCAGTGCATGCGTTTGAGACGCACCGGAACTGCATCTTCTCGGCCAGGATGTCAAGCAGGTCGCGCAGCATCCCGCTAACAGTCACGGTGTTGTTCGGGTAGACTGATTCGAACTTTGTGAATGGCGGGTACTAGGCGGTGATGGGGCAGTTGGAAAGATCTGCTGTCAACAAGTTATGGAAGGACTGAGACAACTAGTACTTACTGGCGCATATTACTTCTTACTTAAAATGCAGTCTAAGTTACTAAGTAAGTTTAATCAGACTGACTTGTTTAGTGAAGTCTAGACTTGTTCAAATATTCTTCTGGGTTCAGTTTCAACAGTTAAAACTACCGTTTATATAAATAGTCATTCTTCTATGACCTTCGATACAACTGGTCAGAAACTGCATTCGTCAGACCCTGTACTGTTCAGACAGTGTAATGGTCAGATACTGTACCGGTCAGATACTGTACCGGTCAGATACTGTACCGGTCAGATACTGTACCGGTCAGATACTGTACCGGTCAGATACTGTACCGGTCAGATACTGTACCAATCAGATATTGTACGGTCAGATACTGTACCAATCAGATACTGTACCAATCAGATACTGTACCAATCAGATATTGTACCGGTCAGATACTGTACCGGTCAGATATTGTACCGGTCAGATACTGTACCAGTCAGATACTGTACCAATCAGATATTGTACCGGTCAGATACTGTACCGGTCAGATACTGTACCGTTCAGATACTGTACCGGTCAGATACTATACCGGTCAGATACTATACCGGTCAGATACTGTACCGGTCAGATACTGTACCGGTCAGATGACTTACCACAGGCGAGCAAATAACCAAAATTTCATTGTTAAATCCAACGAAGGTGTTGGGAAACACAAGGCTGATCCCGCGCCTACGCAACAGCACCGTCAGAGAAGCAGATTTCGGGTTGTACAGAACCGACCGAACGAACTGCATCGGAGCGCCGCGGTTCTCATTGAACGCGCCAACGAGTTCAATGCCCTGAGCGTCGAAATGTCGACTGGTCGGATTGAAGCTGATGACACCTCTGCCCGGATTGTAGTCTGTGAGCTGTATGGTTAAAAAACGGGTAAAGAGACTCAGTGCATGGCGTTGGTGCCTGTGTGAGAGGAAGTACGTTCCGGGACGGCTGCAGGGATAAGCTTTTGGCAGGGGGAAGGGGGCATCACACGCGAGCACTGACGATCGACAGCCTTTTGGTGCACAAAGGAATAAGCTTTGTTATTAATTATTCTGTAAGTCGGCGGCAGTCCGGGCTGCAAGTACTCTTGTCGGGTCACGTGCTGACAGTTGAGCTGCAGTCATTCTCAACTAAGCAAGCTCGTTTCCATGAACAACTGCAGTAGCAGGGGCGCATTTGCCATAGACAAATTCGGTCGAGAAAAATCCGATTTGGCGAGAGCGCACTAATTGTACTAGCGATACGACAAATATCCGTTCCTTACCGCCCTGCAGATTTACGTTTCTAAGAAAACCGAGGGTAGTGTCTTTCTACAACAGTTGTCCACGACTCGCTCTGTTGACAGGCTTCCAGAGTGCTTACATCTTCTGTACCTCGGACTTACCCCGGCCAGTCTGGCGAACACCGCCGGCCCGGAGCTCCAGGCCTGGAGGCGGCCGCTGTCGCAGGTGGCATTGCTTGGCTCGAAGCCGCCGACTGCTCCAGTCGAATCGTTCAACGCCTTGGCGATGGCTTCTACGGCGTCGACAAATCTCGCGTCGACAGTCTGGCAGGATTCGGGAGCGGGACCGGGTCAAGAGGCTTGAATGGCTATGTAACTTGGTGTCAAAGTTGACAGTTAAATAATATTGCAAAACAGAAAGTAAAAGTAATCGGAGGATGGAAATCCGACACTTTGTTTCTATTGCTATTGTGTATTTTCGCCCCGAACGAAAGCCATTTGCTTCATGGAGGTGAAATACGAGCTATTGTGAGTTTAGTGCAAAAAACTGGAAGCGTCCTGAATTTGGTATAAATAAATGAACAGGCGCGCAAAACTCAAATGAAACGGCGCGCAAAACTCAAATGAACTGGCGCGCTAAACTCAAATGAACTGGCGCGCTAAACTCAAATGAACTGGCGCGCTAAGTGACACGCCTACTCTGACCAACCCACCCTAATCCAGTCCGTTTCGCAGGTGCCAAAGGCGTCGAGCACTTCGCCAGAGCAGGCGGCGGTTGCGACACCCCTGAGCAGGGCTACATTGGCGAAGACCGGCAGGCGGAGCGCTTTGAGCTGTCCCGGACAGAGTCCGCCAGTGTCCAGCACCAGCCAGAAGTAGTTCTGCTGCAGCAGGCCGCTGGAGTTGGCCACGGCTAGCAGCTGCAGCGCGGTAGCCGACTCCGCCAGCACGACAGCGTGGCGCAGCCGCTTCTTCATCAAGCGGCTGAGCAGCAGCGCGAGATCGGACCGCGGGCCGCCGGTCCCGGAGGCCGGGCTGTCGATCTGGAGGGTGACGGACGAGAGTTGCCGACTGCTCAGAGCGCCCTGCAGCTGCTGCAGCACGGCGGAATCTGCGGGTGGGGCGCCGACATCAAAGCTTGGCTTGAAGCAGCTTCCAGGCTCTGAACTGACGCTGAGCCATCAAACCGGCCTTTTAGGAATCCCACACCAACTTGTTGGGAATCCCACACCAACCGGTTAGGAATCCCACACCAACATGTTAGGAATCCCACACCAACCTGTTGGGAATCCCACACTAACCTGTTAAGAATCCCACACCAACCTGTTGGGAATCCCACACCAACCGGTTAGGAATCCCACACCAACCTGTAAGGAACCCCACACCAACCTGTCAGGAACCCCACACCAACCGGTTAGGAATCCGACACCAACCTGTTGTGAATCCCATACCAAACCCAACCAAATCCCAGACCAACCACAGAACTTAGACCAACCCCATCCGAGTCCCACACCAATCCCATCCAAATCCCACACCAACCCCATCCGAATCCCACACCGGCCCTATCCTAAATGCTTTTCCAACTCGCCCACTTCGCCCACGCAATCCCACTCAGAATCCCATTTCGATCCAGCTAGGATCCCATAAAAATCTACACAACCCGGAAGAGCAGATACACTGGAATGAATTGACATTCGAAGAAAGCGCATCAGGCAGATCTTTGCTCAGCGCTCACCCTGGCGTCCATCGAACAGCACTGCCACGGCCTCGGTGACGCCTTTCTCCGCCAGAGCCGCCGCCGCTGCCGCCATCAACTGGCTGGGCTGATGACTGCCAGTCAAGCCGTAGTCTGCGTAGTTTTAAATGCTTTAGGAATTACGAGCTAACTCAAGGACAGCTCCCTCAAAGGACAGCTCCTTCAAGGATATCTGCCTCCAAGGACGCTTCCCTCTAAGGACACTTCCCTCCAAGGATACCCTCCCTCCAAGGACACCTTCCCTCCAAGGACACCTCCCTCCAAGGATACCCTCCCTCCAAGGACACTTCCCTCCAAGGACACCTTCCCTCCAAGGACACCTTCCCTCCAAGGACACTTCCTCCAAGGATACCTTCCCTCCAAGGATACCCTCCCTCCAAGGACACTTCCCTCCAAAGGATACCTCTCTCCAAAGGATACCTCCCTCCAAGGACACTTCCCTCCAAAGGATACCTCCCTCCAAAGGATACCTCTCTCCAAAGGATACCTCCCTCCAAGGACACTTCCCTCCAAAGGATACCTCTCTCCAAAGGATACCTCCCTCCAAGGACACTTCCCTCCAAAGGATACCTCCCTCCAAAGGATACCTCTCTCCAAAGGATACCTCCCTCCAAGGACACCTCCCTCCAAAGGATACCTCCCTCCAAGGACACTTCCCTCCAAAGGATACCTCCCTCCAAGGACACTTCTCTCCAAGGACACTTCCCTCCAAAGGATACCTCCCTCCAAGGACACTTCCCTCCAAAGGATACCTCCCTCCAAGGACACTTCCCTCCAAAGGATACCTCTCTCCAAAGGATACCTCCCTCCAAGGACACTTCCCTCCAAAGGATACCTCCCTCCAAGGACACTTCCCTCCAAGGACACTTCCCTCCAAAGGATACCTCCCTCCAAGGACACTTCCCTCCAAGGACACTTCCCTCCAAAGGATACCTCCCTCCAAGGACACTTCCCTCCAAAGGATACCTCCCTCCAAGGACACTTCCCTCCAAGGATACCTTCCTCCAAGGACAGCTCCCCCAAATGGAGTCCATCAATTAATGAGCTTCAGGATCATTAAATGAAGTCCATCAAATGTTTAACAAGTCTCTCATTAGTCGTCAAAGATCTCACCAAACTCCAGCCCGCTGCACAGCTGTGTCGGCAGAGCCACGGTCGGCAACTGCAGGCTGGCCGCCGCCGATCTCAACTGAGCAAGGAAGCTGCACTGTCCGATGGCGAGCAGTGCCGACAGGTTCGATTGGGAGCACACTGTGGGGTGGGGGGACAGGGGATTAGGGAAGAATCAGTTAGTGGAGTGAAGGGCTTGAGTGGGTTAAGAATGGTTCAATAATGACTGAGTCGGAGACATTTTTTGAGTCGGAACGTCTGAGTCAATGACGTCTGAGTCGTGGATATCTGAGTCGGGGATGTCTGAGTCGGAGATGACTGAGTCGTGGATATATCTGAGTCCGGTATGTCTAAGTCTGGGATATCTGAGGCGGAGATGTCTGAGTCGGGTATGTCTGAGTCGGGGATGTCTGAGTCGGGGATGTCTGAGTCGGGGATATCTGAGGCGGAGATGTCTGAGTCGGGTATGTCTGAGTCGGGGATGTCTGAGTCGGGGATGTCTAAGTCTGGGATATCTGAGGCGGAGATGTCTGAGTCGGGTATGTCTGAGTCGGGGATGTCTGAGTCGGGGATGTCTGAGTCGGGGATATCTGAGTCGGGGATGTCTGAGTCGGGGATATCTGAGTCGGGGATATCTGAGTCGGGGATGTCTGAGTCGGGGATGTCTGAGTCGGGGATGTCTGAGTCGGGGATGTCTGAATAGAATAACTCACGGAGTCGCACAGCCGCAGCAGCAGAGCAGGACGGGGATGCTGGAGTTGCGGATGAAGCGTCCAGCACAACAGGTTGGAGGCTGCGGCCGCTGCTCAGTCGCCAGTTGGTAGCCACCCGCCTGGCGAAGGCGTTGTCAATGAGGCTGCGATTCAATGCGCCGGAGCTCTCGAGCACCACAGCCACCTTCAGGCTTGAAGCATCCGCTTTCGGGAAATCCGGAGCCGAAAGCAACAGCACGGCAATAAGCAGCCATCCAAGCAAAGACGGCATTGCAAAATTGCTTGAAGAAGAGACTTCCGAAATTCGAGAGGCGTGCTCAGCTGCTGAGTAGCAAAATCTTTCGAGCGAGTTGCGAGATAAATAGCTCGATAAAAAGAAATTCTGTCCAAGTTCAATGGTATCGAATTTTTTAAAAGTTTTTAGCGCGTGAGCTGCCAGCAAGGATTTTTGTTTAGTTTTAACATCCTACCCGCTGGCGGGCCAATGGCGGGCGTGGAGGGATGAGCCCGTGCGATTGCTCATCCCAGAGACAGAGGGGATCAAAGCTCATGCAGATTCCCGACGAGGAACTGAGCACGGCCTGTTACTGCTGCTGCACTATTGGAGGAAAATACCTGCTTGCCATTCAGTGCGTTGCTAACAAGAAACAAATAAAAACTGCGAGTCTGTCTGTCTGTCTGTCTGTCTGTCTGTCTGTCTGTCTGTCTGTCTGTCTGTCTGTCTGTCTGTCTGTCTGTCTGTCTGTCTGTCTGTCTGTCTGTCTGTCTGTCTGTCTGTCTGTCTGTCTGTCTGTCTGTCTGTCTGTCTGTCTGTCTGTCTGTCTGTCTGTCTGTCTGTCTGTCTGTCTGTCTGTCTGTCTGTCTGTCTGTCTGTCTGTCTGTCTGTCTGTCTGTCTGTCTGTCTGTCTGTCTGTCTGTCTGTCTGTCTGTCTGTCTGTCTGTCTGTCTGTCTGTCTGTCTGTCTGTCTGTCTGTCTGTCTGTCTGTCTGTCTGTCTGTCTGTCTGTCTGTCTGTCTGTCTGTCTGTCTGTCTGTCTGTCTGTATGTCTGCCTAGAGACCAACCCAATGCTTTCTGCTACTGCTAATTACATGTTTAATTTTTTGTTTATATTTATATTTAATATCGAATTGACTACAGAAGGCAATGGAGAACACTTTGCCACCTCGAACTCTATATTCAATATTCCTTGCCAGATTTTAGCGGCTGTTTTACGCAGAAGAATTCGGTAGATTTTGTACAGAATCGGCTGCTGACTTCATGAACTCTGCGCGATAAGTGCATAATAAAGTAATATCTGAATAGGAGAGATTAATTCATGTTAAGGATGGTGAAAACTTCAGGATTAAGAATGAAGCATTCAAGATTAAGGCTGAAAACTTCAGGATTAGGGATGAATGACTTCAGGATTACGGATGATGACTTCAGGATTAGGGATGAAAGCTTCAGGATCATGGATGAAAGCTTCAGGGTTAGGGATGAAAGCTTCAGGATCATGGATGAAAGCTTCAGGGTTAGGGATGAAAGCTTCAGGATCATGGATGAAAGCTTTAGGATTGGGGATGAAAGCTTCAGGATCATGGATGAAAGCTTTAGGATTGGGGATGAAAGCTTCAGGATTAGGGATGAAAGCTTCAGGATTAGGGATGAAAGCTTCAGGATCATGGATGAAAGCTTTAGGATTGGGGATGAAAGCTTCAGGATCATGGATGAAAGCTTAAGGATCATGGATGAAAGCTTCAGGATCATGGATGAAAGCTTCAGGATCATGGATGAAAGCTTCAGGATCATGAATAAAAGCTTCAGGATCATGGATGAAAGCTTCAGGATCATAGATAAAAGCTTCAGGATCATGGATGAAAGCTTCAGGATTAGGGATAAAAACTTCTGGATCATGAATAAAAGCTTCAGGATCATGGATGAAAGCTTCAGGATCATAGATAAAAGCTTCAGGATCATGGATGAAAGCTTCAGGATCATGGATGAAAGCTTCAGGATCATGGATGAAAGCTTCAGAATCATGGATGAAAGCTTCAGGATTAGGGATGAAAGCTTCAGGATCATGGATGAAGCTTCAGGCTTAGGGATAAAAACTTCTGGATTAACAACTTCAAGGTCGGAATAAGCCAGTCAGAACCGGATTACCAGTTGCAGTACAGCATGAAGTGTGCTAAATTTAGACCCCACGGCCTAAATAAGAGATAATTGCTTTCAATTCACCGTTAGTTTCATTCACACAGGACACAAAATTTCAGGCTTTGATAATTACAGACAGTTGGCACGTTGTTGTATTTCCACAAAGTTGTCGCCGGAGTGCGCAGTTGCGCATCTGCGTATCCATTCGAGCTCAAAGAGACGGCAAAGCCAAGTTCGGCACGAGCCCATTTGACAGTCTTTGATTATCAGAACCTGTCAAAGCGATTGATGGATCCACTAATGAGGAATGCGGACAGCTAAGCGAGGATATAAAAGCAAAGCCAGAACGGCGGTCCGTTCAGGCCTCATTGCCTGCGATAATTCCGTGCAGGAAATACGAAAGCAAAATCAGGCTGTTATCTGTCAAGCGTTAATAATGATTTCAATGCGATTCACCTGGCTGCAGGTGCTGCTGCTGCTGCTGGTGGCTGCCATCAGCTTGGCTCCCTCCGAGGTCGACGCCGGAGGCTTCGACTTCTTCGCCGGATCAGGCAGGCGCCATCACGGCGTCATCAGTCCCGGCTTCCCGGCCATGGGCAAGCGGCGGCCCGCTGCTCCGCAGGATGAGGGAGAACCACCAGGCGAGCGGGAGACTCGACGATGGACCAGCGACCGCGGCATCGGGCAGCTGCTGATGCGGCAGCAGAGACGCCTGCAAGGGCGACTGGGTCAGCGCTTCAGACGGATCTGGTGGCGTTCGGCTGCTTGACTCTTAAAATCTTTTTAATAAATAAAAACACTAGACTAGTGACGCCATGAGTCTGCAGTTAGAGTCGTGGTGAACTCAATCCAAACAGCATCTCAAATATACGGGCTTGACTCGTGCAGACAGCATTGTTCGCTGAGATTGTGAACTCAATCTGGTTGCTAATTATGACTTTTGCTCTGAACTCACTTTTAACTCGTAATGAACTGAAGGGATTTAAACTAAACTGATTCTGATCTGATTCTGAACTGATTCTGATCTGATTCTGAACTGATTCTGAACTGATTCTGATCTTATTCTGAACTGATTCTGATCTGATTCTGAACTGATTCTGAACTGATTCTGAACTGATTCTGATCTGATTATGAACTGATTCTGAACTGATTCTGAACTGATTCTGAACTGATTCTGAACTGATTCTGATCTGATTCTGAACTGATTCTGAACTGATTATGAACTGATTCTGAACTGATTCTGAACTGATTCTGAACTGATTCTGAACTGATTCTGGACTGATTCTGAACTGATTCTGAACTGATTCTGAACTGATTCTGATCTGATTCTGAACTGATTCTGATCTGATTCTGAACTGATTCTGATCTGATTCTGAACTGATTCTGAACTGATTCTGAACTGATTCTGATCTGATTCTGAACTGATTCTGAACTGATTCTGGACTGATTCTGAACTGATTCTGAACTGATTCTGAACTGATTCTGATCTGATTCTGAACTGATTCTGAACTGATTCTGATCTGATTCTGAACTGATTCTGAACTGATTCTGAACTTATTCTGAACTGATTCTGAACTGATTCTGATCTGATTCTGAACTGATTCTGATCTGATTCTGAACTGATTCTGAACTGATTCTGAACTGATTCTGAACTGATTCTGAACTGATTCTGATCTGATTCTGAACTGATTCTGAACTGATTATGAACTGATTCTGAACTGATTCTGAACTGATTCTGAACTGATTCTGAACTGATTCTGGACTGATTCTGAACTGATTCTGAACTGATTCTGAACTGATTCTGATCTGATTCTGAACTGATTCTGATCTGATTCTGAACTGATTCTGATCTGATTCTGAACTGATTCTGAACTGATTCTGAACTGATTCTGAACTGATTCTGATCTGATTCTGAACTGATTCTGAACTGATTCTGAACTGATTCTGATCTGATTCTGAACTGATTCTGAACTGATTCTGAACTGATTCTGAACTGATTTTGCGTCTATTTTAAATAAACGGTATAATATTCAAACAAAGATATTTCGGCTTAGTAGGCAGAATATGCTACTGAACTTTTACAAGTAGCATTTCTAGCTCATTCACCAGCTGAAGCAAATCACTAGTTGGAGACAGAAAAGCAATTATATGTTTGTGCAAAGTCTGCTAGGAGAGCGCGGGTAGCAGCAGCAAGTAAAAGAAAACTTTTTAACAAAAAGTGTGACGGACCAGTGTACAGCTGAGTTGATGAGGCAGCTGCTGGGGGAACAATGGCCCATGAGGGGAAGTTTATCGATTTTTCTAAGCCACATCGCCCGACAACTTCTAAAAGCTGTCCCTTGCAGCCCAAGATCAGGGAAGGCGGAATTTCTTCACTTGGAAGAGCTTTACCTACAGCGATTTTGTTGCTAGGGTGAAAGTCCAAGTCCAATGCGTGCTCCCAGCAACGCAGCTCAAATTTTGCACTAATGGAGTCTCTTAGAGGGGTGCTGCTTTACGGAGAACTGGGAGTCAGCAATCCATTCTACACCTTCATCCATGATGGCTATAGATTAGCAATCCATTCTATACATTCATCCATGATGGCCTATAGATTAGCAATCCATTCTATACGTTCATCCATGAGGGCCTATAGATTAGCAATCCATTCTATGCGTTCATCCCTGATGGCTATAGATTAGCAATCCATTCTATGCGTTCATCCCTGATGGCTTATAGATTAGCAATCCATTCTATGCGTTTATCCCTGATGGCTATAAATTAGCAATCCATTCTATACCTTCATCCATGATGGCTATAGATTAGGTTCATCCATGATGGCTATAGATTAGCAATCCATTCTATACCTGCATCCATGATGGCTGTAAATTAGCAATCCATTCTATACCTTCATCCATGATGGCTGTAAATTAGCAATCCATTCTACACCTTCATCCGTGATGGCTATAGATTAGCAATCCATACCTTCATCCATGATGGCTATAGATTAGCAATCCATTCTATACGTTCATCCATGATGGCTATAGATTAGCAATCCATTCTATACGTTCATCCATGATGGCTATAGATTAGCAATCCATTCTATACCTTCATCCATGATGGCTATAGATTAGCAATCCATTCTATACCTTCATCCATGATGGCTATAGATTAGCAATCCATTCTATACCTCATCCATGATGGCTATAATTAGCAATCCATTCTATACCTTCATCCATGATGGCTATAGATTAGCAATCCATTCTATACCTTCATCCGTGATGGCTATAGATTAGCAATCCATTTTATACATTCAAGCTGTAGATTAGCAATCCATTCTACACCTTCATCCGTGATGGCTATAGATTAGCAATCCATTCTATACCTTCATCCATGATGGCTATAGATTAGCAATCCATTCTACACCTTCATCCGTGATGGCTATAGATTAGCAATCCATTTTACCTTCATCCATGATGGCTATAGATTAGCAATCCATTCTATACGTTCATCCATGATGGCTATAGATTAGCAATCCATTCTATACCTTCATCCATGATGGCTATAGATTAGCAATCCATTCTATACCTGCATCCATGATGGCTGTAAGATTAGCAATCCATTCTATACCTTCATCCGTGATGGCTATAGATTAGCAATCCATTCTATACGTTCATCCATGATGGCTATAGATTAGCAATCCATTCTATACGTTCATCCATGATGGCTATAGATTAGCAATCCATTCTACACCTTCATCCATGATGGCTATAGATTAGCAATCCATTCTATACCTTCATCCTGATGGCTATAGATTAGCAATCCATTCTATACCTTCATCCATGATGGCTAAATTAGCAATCCATTCTATACCTTCATCCATGATGGCTGTAAATTAGCAATCCATTCTATACGTTCATCCATGATGGCTATAGATTAGCAATCCATTCTATACGTTTATCCATGATGGCTATAGATTAGCAATCCATTCTATACGTTCATCCATGATGGCTATAGATTAGCAATCCATTCTATACTTCATCCATGATGGCTATAGATTAGCAATCCATTCTATACGTTCATCCATGATGGCTATAGATTAGCAATCCATTCTATACGTTTCATCCATGATGGCTATAGATTAGCAATCCATTCTATACCTTCATCCATGATGGCTATAGATTAGCAATCCATTCTATACGTTCATCCATGATGGCTATAGATTAGCAATCCATTCTATACGTTCATCCATGATGGCTATAGATTAGCAATCCATTCTATACGTTCATCCATGATGGCTATAGATTAGCAATCCATTCTATACCTTCATCCATGATGGCTATAGATTAGCAATCCATTGTATACCTTCATCCATGATGGCTATAGATTAGCAATCCATTCTACACCTTCATCCGTGATGGCTATAGATTAGCAATCCATTTTATACATTCAAGCTGTAGATTAGCAATCCATTCTACACCTTCATCCGTGATGGCTATAGATTAGCAATCCATTCTATACCTTCATACGTAATGACTATAGATTAGCAATCCATTCTACACCTTCATCCGTGATGGCTATAGATTAGCAATCCATTCTACACCTTCATCCGTGATGGCTATAGATTAGCAATCCATTTTTTACCTTCATCCATGATGGCTATAGATTAGCAATCCATTCTATACGTTCATCCATGATGGCTATAGATTAGCAATCCATTCTATACGTTCATCCATGATGGCTATAGATTAGCAATCCATTCTATACCTGCATCCATGATGGCTATAGATTAGCAATCCATTTTATACCTTCATCCATGATGGCTATAGATTAGCAATCCATTCTATACGTTCATCCATGATGGCTATAGATTAGCAATCCATTCTATACGTTCATCCATGATGGCTATAGATTAGCAATCCATTCTATACGTTCATCCATGATGGCTATAGATTAGCAATCCATTCTATACCTTCATCCATGATGGCTGTAAATTAGCAATCCATTCTATACCTTCATCCATGATGGCTGTAAATTAGCAATCCATTCTACACCTTCATCCGTGATGGCTATAGATTAGCAATCCATTTTTTACCTTCATCCATGATGGCTATAGATTAGCAATCCATTCTATACGTTCATCCATGATGGCTATAGATTAGCAATCCATTCTATACGTTCATCCATGATGGCTATAGATTAGCAATCCATTCTATACGTTTATCCATGATGGCTATAGATTAGCAATCCATTTTATACCTTCATCCATGATGGCTATAGATTAGCAATCCATTCTATACGTTCATCCATGATGGCTATAGATTAGCAATCCATTCTATACGTTCATCCATGATGGCTATAGATTAGCAATCCATTCTATACGTTCATCCCCGATGGCTATAGATTAGCAATCCATTCTATACCTTCATCCGTGATGGCTATAGATTAGCAATCCATTCTACACCTTCATCCGTGATGGCTATAGATTAGCAATCCATTTTATACATTCAAGCTGTAGATTAGCAATCCATTCTACACCTTCATCCATGATGGCTATAGATTAGCAATCCATTCTATACCTTCATACGTAATGACTATAGATTAGCAATCCATTCTACACCTTCATCCGTGATGGCTATAGATTAGCAATCCATTTTTTACCTTCATCCATGATGGCTATAGATTAGCAATCCATTCTACACCTTCATCCGTGATGGCTATAGATTAGCAATCCATTTTATACATTCAAGCTGTAGATTAGCAATCCATTCTACACCTTCATCCATGATGGCTATAGATTAGCAATCCATTCTATACGTTCATCCATGATGGCCTATAGATTAGCAATCCATTCTATACGTTCATCCATGATGGCTATAGATTAGCAATCCATTCTATACGTTCATCCCCGATGGCTATAGATTAGCAATCCATTGTATACCTTCATCCATGATGGCTATAGATTAGCAATCCATTCTACACCTTCATCCGTGATGGCTATAGATTAGCAATCCATTTTATACATTCAAGCTGTAGATTAGCAATCCATTCTACACCTTCATCCATGATGGCTATAGATTAGCAATCCATTCTATACCTTCATACGTAATGACTATAGATTAGCAATCCATTCTACACCTTCATCCGTGATGGCTATAGATTAGCAATCCATTTTTTACCTTCATCCATGATGGCTATAGATTAGCAATCCATTCTATACGTTCATCCATGATGGCTATAGATTAGCAATCCATTCTATACGTTCATCCATGATGGCTATAGATTAGCAATCCATTCTATACCTGCATCCATGATGGCTGTAAATTAGCAATCCATTCTATACCTTCATCCATGATGGCTGTAAATTAGCAATCCATTCTACACCTTCATCCGTGATGGCTATAGATTAGCAATCCATTTTTTACCTTCATCCATGATGGCTATAGATTAGCAATCCATTCTATACGTTCATCCATGATGGCTATAGATTAGCAATCCATTCTATACGTTCATCCATGATGGCTATAGATTAGCAATCCATTCTATACGTTCATCCATGATGGCTATAGATTAGCAATCCATTCTATACCTTCATCCATGATGGCTATAGATTAGCAATCCATTCTATACCTGCATCCATGATGGCTGTAAATTAGCAATCCATTCTATACCTTCATCCATGATGGCTATAGATTAGCAATCCATTCTACACCTTCATCCGTGATGGCTATAGATTAGCAATCCATTTTATACATTCAAGCTGTAGATTAGCAATCCATTCTACACCTTCATCCGTGATGGCTATAGATTAGCAATCCATTCTATACCTTCATACGTAATGACTATAGATTAGCAATCCATTCTACACCTTCATCCGTGATGGCTATAGATTAGCAATCCATTTTTTACCTTCATCCATGATGGCTATAGATTAGCAATCCATTCTATACCTTCATTCCCGATGGCTATAGATTAGCAATCCATTCTATACCTTCATCCCCGATGGCTATAGATTAGCAATCCATTCTATTCCTTCATCCCCGATGGCTATAGATTAGCAATCCATTCTATACCTTCATCCATGATGGCTATAGATTAGCAATCCATTCTATACCTTCATCCATGATGGCTGTAAATTAGCAATCCATTTTCTCATGCATGCAGGGCTTATATGGGCAAAGTAATGCCCACCTTTTCTCGATAGTGAAATCCCTTAACATTGATCAAGGCAGTTTGGTCAGGCCAAATGTGCATTAATCTAAAAAGACCTCACTGAGCTAATCTCCAACTCATTTCTGCGACCATCTGGTGCAGCGGAGGGATTTATACGGGCATCTCCGGCTGGGAAAATTCCAGAAAATTCCCATAATTATTTGCATTCGGGAAATCCTGAACGGTAAGTAAAGTTCTGCCTTACCTTCGACAAATAGTTTCGAAAATTGAGTTCAGAACTAGTAAGTATAAAGCTGGATCAGAGTTCCTGAGACTTACACAGAGTCAGGGACCTTTAGGAAACTGGGCTGGAAACGCAGCTGCCGTTGATCTGTATTTATTACGTCATGCAGTAGCTCAGATTTCCGTCAGGGAGTTACCCCAGATTCAGTCAGGAATTAGCCCAGATTCAGTCAAGAATTAGCTCAGATTCAGTCAAGAATTAGCCCACATTCAGTCAAGAATTAACCCACATTCAGTCAATAATTAGCTCAGATTAAGTCAATAATTAGCTCAGATACAGTCAATAATTAGCTCAGATTCAGTCAATAATTAGCTCAGATACAGTCAATAATTAGCTCAGATTCAGTCAAGAATTAGCTCAGTTTCAGTCAATAATTAGCTCAGATACAGTTAAGAATTAGCTTAGAATTGAGTCAAGAATTAGCTCAGATACAGTCAATAATTAGCTCAGATTCAGTCAATAATTAGCTCAGATTCAGTCAAGAATTAGCTCAGTTTCAGTCAATAATTAGCTCAGATACAGTTAAGAATTAGCTTAGAATTGAGTCAAGAATTAGCTCAGATTGAGTCAAGAATTAGCTCAGATTCAGTCAAGAATTAGCCCAGATTTAGTCAAGAATTAGCCCAGATTCAGTCAAGAATTAGCTCAGTTTCAGTCAAGAATTAGCTTAGAATTCAGTCAAGAATTAGCTCAGATACAGTCAAGAATTAGCCCAGATTCAGTCAAGAATTAGCTCAGATACAGTCAAGAATTAGCTTAGAATTCAGTCAAGAATTAGCTTAGAATTCAGTCAAGAACTAGCTTGAATTCAGTAAAGAATTAGCCCAGATTCAGTCAAGAATTAGCTCAGATACAGTCAAGAATTAGCTTAGAATTCAGTCAAGAACTAGCTTGAATTCAGTAAAGAATTAGCCCAGATTCAGTCAATAATTAGCTCAGATTCAGTCAAGAATTAGCCTGAAGCAATCTAGTCGAAGTTACCGAGGATCTGTTCCCCTTTTTCGGCTCTAATCTACTAAAGCAGCTACCTGATGAAGGAGTCGTGATGAAGGAAACAGGAAGCCAGTATAATTTAGAGTTGCAACACGCGTATCGAATAATCGTGAAATATGGAAAAACTAGATTGTGGACTCTGGATTATAAGGTTGGTTTGTTTAGTGTTCGTGATGAAACATCAGGTGAAAAATTTCTTCTTTTAATCCCCTGGTGGTTAAAGCTAAATTACAACTGCTGTATACAGAGTGAGAAATGAAGGCTAAGGTAATATTAGATGTCAGCAATAGTAACGTATTTACTTAACACTGAGACACGCTGCAGAGCCACTGCGAAACCAAAGGCTCCCTTACGAGAGCAGGACCTGAACAAAGTGCTCCCCATGATATAACAATTAAGTTTGAACATCAAATCTCGGGTGAAGTTTAAAATTTTAAAAAACCTTACTGCAGACGATATAAAATATTTTACACCTAATAACTTATTATAAAAGATAAAAATCCCAGTCATTGGCGTCCGTATTTGCGGTCAGCTTTTTGTTGCGCAACTTCTCAAATAAGAATCAAGTCGCCAGCCCTCCGGACCGTCGAGATATTCGACGATTCTGCCAGAAAGTCCGATTTTTTCCATTAGCGCCAGTGTATTCAGTAATTTCAGTACACCCCTGTGCGCCAATCAGCACTGCAACTCAGTTCCGCCTTGCCAAACCCCCAAATTTCATCAGCACGTCGGCCACATGTGTCTGCATCAGCTCTGACTTTGTTGGTCACTGGCCTTCACCCAGGCGGAGCTTCTGGACCTTCAACAGGTGGCACCAGATGACTATGAACACCTTGATGCAAATTTCTGAAGTTTCGCTAATCAAGCCTCGACTGCCGGACATTCTCAGCTGGTCTCTCAAGCATTTCGACATCACCCCGACGCCGTCGGCACCTTCAACAGATGACACCATGCGACTATGGACACGCTGGCTTGGCAAGGCTGCACTGAGTCGCGCACAGGGGTGTACTGAATACACTGGCGCTTATGGGAAAATTCCGACCTTCTGGCAGAATCGTCGAATATCTCGACGGTCCGGAGAGCTGGCGACTTGATTCTTGTTTGAGAAGGTGCGCAACAAAAAGTTAGCCCGTGTTCTTGAATTTCGTGTGCCTGCGTTGCTCCGTTCCGGCGCAGTAAAAACATCGTCAGGGGGGATTCCCCCCTTGGTAGTTCCACGGGCGGAAAATGGCTTGGTATTCCTACGGTGTAATATTAATAATAATAATAACTAATAATAATAACAATAATAAGAAAATCAATAACAATAGTAATGATAATATTAGAAGTAGTTGTTTGCTCCGAGCTCAAAAAAGTATACTCTATTATCTTTATGAATAATTAAACAGCAGTGAGCAGTACTGGCTGTATATTATTGCATAACATAATATTACAATCTATACCTCGAATTCTACACGCAAACTACAAGTTATTAGGGAAACAAATCATTAACAAATTGTAATTTTAAACAAGTCATTTACTAGCTGCTGAAAAGATTCTCACAAATTTGCATTACAACAGGCAAAAGGGCGCTTTTTTGATTATGAATAGTAGACAAAAATCACACTGGTTGGTCAATCATCATTGAACAAGCGGATGCTCGACGCGTTAAATGTTTATGCTTATTCAAGAGCCATAAATGGCGTATTTTAGACGTTCCGTTCTTTTTTACTGGTCACTGGCCAATCAGAATCATTTCTACTTCAAGTATAACACTGTACTGCGCCTCGACCAATCAGAATCGTCTATATAGCACTTTACTTTGAATCAACCAATCGGAATCGCTTCTATAACACTGTATTGCGCCTCGACCAATCAGAATAGTTTCTGTAGTGTTGTTGTCGCCTCTGAGCCAATCAGAATCGCTGCCAACTCCTAGGCTAGCCAGTGAAGTCAGACTCGCCGGCAGGGAAACGCCCGACAGACGTACCGTCGAAAGACCCGACTGAGGCACCAGTAGAGCAGGGGGCAGAGCGCGCTGTGCAAGTAGATCAGCGCCTGCGTGTAGGGATAGAACTTGGTCAGCAGCGCCGCCACGGCCTGACTCTGCTGATCGTAGAACACAAAATCCTGCAGCGCAATGATCAGATCCTTGGGAAACCAGGCGCAGAAGAAGAATGCTACAAGTACTACGACAGTTTTCACTGTCCGCTTCTGCAGCTCCCTGGCGTGGCAGGCGGCCGCAGCCTGCGGCGTGTGTCGGCCGGCGCTGCTGCTCTGCGACCGGCCGGGCCGTCGGGTGAGGCCGGCAGCGAACTGCGTGTCCGGCTGCTGCGGTGCCCTGGCCTGCAGGCGGGCGAACTGCCTGGTGATGAAGCGAGCTGTGAAACCGTAGGAGAACATCAGAACTATGCAGGGCGACAGGAACAGAATGAGCAGGAAATATGCCGAGTAGATCTTCTGGCTAGTCCGGCCTTGAACATCGCTGCTTCGATGCTCGGAGCACAGCTGGAGCACTGGCCTACCCGGCGAAGATGAAGCAACTGCGTCCGTCCAATTGCTTGGCGGCCAAGTCTGCGGCGAGGTCAGCGAGGTCAGGTTGAGCAGGTCGGACATGCCGATCTGCTGCAGGGACACGGCGAACAGGGCGGGCACACTGACCAGGGCGGCCACCAGCCAGATGGCCGGCACGGCAAGGCGCAGGCCGCGGTTCGAAGCCTGGCTGGGCGGGATCATCAGGGCGCTCTGGCGGGCCCGGATGATGGCCACGCTGGCCAGGGAGAAACTGTTCACGGCCAGGGCCAGGGCTGCTCGGGGGCGATTGGGTGGGGTTTGTGTGTTAGTCAATGACGAACAGTCACCAACTTGCTGATTGAACTAACTTCAGAACACATGATCTCACTCAAGAAAACATGATCTCACTCAAGAACACATGATCTCACTCAAGAACACATGATCTCACTCAAGAACACATGATCTCACTCAAGAACACATGATCTCACTCAAGAACACATGATATGACTCAAGAACACATGATCTCACTCAAGAAAACATGATCTCACTCAAGAACACATGATCTCACTCAAGAACACATGATCTGACTCAAGAACACATGATCTCACTCAAGAACACATGATCTCACTCAAGAACACATGATCTCACTCAAGAACACATGATCTCTTTCAAGAACACATGATCTCACTCAAGAACACATGATCTCACTCAAGAACACATAATCTCACTCAAGAACACATGATCTCTCTCAGTAACACATGATCTCTCTCAAGAACACATGATCTCTCTCAAGAACACATGATCTCACTCAAGAACACATAATCTCACTCAAAAATACATGATCTCACTCAAGAACACATGATCTCACTCAAGAACACATGATCTCTCTCAAGAACACATGATCTCTCTCAGTAACACATGATCTCTCTCAAGAACACATGATCTCTCTCAGTAACACATGATCTCTCTCAAGAACACATGATCTCTCTCAGTAACACATGATCTCTCTCAAGAACACATGATCTCTCTCAGTAACACAAGATCTCATTGATGAACTCACTCGCTGCCTCACTGAGGAGACGAGCAGACAAACTCGCATGTGCATGCAGGCTATAGCACCCCGTTAAGATCATGGCTAAATGCACCCCTGAAACAAGAAATTAACTCCAACTGTCGGATATTCGGGCCTAAATAAATTGGGATCATTCATCGATCCGGATGGCTCAGCGATCTCCAAGACGGACCGGTTGCGTCTCCGCATGGCTGCGCCTAAACTATCGGCAGCGTGGAAACGGATGAGCGAGCAAGGAATATTCTGCTGCTCGGTCTGATAATTTGGGCAATTTATCTGCTAGAATTTGTCCTGCATGAACTCGAGCGTGTACCGCAGATTCTCAATACAATCCCAAGCTTCACAATCCCCAAGCTTCACAATCCCAAGCTTCACAATCCCAAGCTTCACAATCCCAAGCTTCACAATCCCCAAGCTTCACAATCCCTTAGCTTCACAATCCCTAAGCTTCACAATCCCAAGCTTCACAATCCCTTAGCTTCACAATCCCTAAGCTTCACAATCCCCAAGCTTCACAATCCCAAGCTTCACAATCCCCAAGCTCCACAATCCCCAAGCTTCACAATCCCAAGCTCCACAATCCCTAAGCTTCACAATCCCAAGCTTCACAATCCCAAGCTCCACAATCCCCAAGCTTCACAATCCCCAAGCTTCACAATCCCCAAGCTTCACAATCCCCAAGCTTCACAATCCCTAAGATTCACAATCACCAAGCTTCACAATCCCAAGCTCCACAATCCCTAAGCTTCACAATCCCCAAGCTTCACAATCCCCAAGCTCCACAATCCCTAAGCTTCACAATCCCCAAGCTTCACAATCCCCAAGCTCCACAATCCCCAAGCTCCACAATCCCCAAGCTTCACAATCCCCAAGCTTCACAATCCCCAAGCTCCACAATCCCCAAGCTCCACAATCCCCAAGCTTCACAATCCCCAAGCTTCACAATCCCCAAGCTTCACAATCCCCAAGCTTCACAATCCCTAAGATTCACAATCACCAAGCTTCACAATCCCAAGCTCCACAATCCCTAAGCTTCACAATCCCCAAGCTTCACAATCCCCAAGCTCCACAATCCCCAAGCTCCACAATCCCCAAGCTTCACAATCCCCAAGCTTCACAATCCCCAAGCTTCACAATCCCCAAGCTTCACAATCCCAAGCTCCACAATCCCTAAGCTTCACAATCCCAAGCTTCACAATCCCAAGCTCCACAATCCCCAAGCTTCACAATCCCCAAGCTTCACAATCCCCAAGCTTCACAATCCCCAAGCTTCACAATCCCTAAGATTCACAATCACCAAGCTTCACAATCCCAAGCTCCACAATCCCTAAGCTTCACAATCCCCAAGCTTCACAATCCCCAAGCTCCACAATCCCCAAGCTCCACAATCCCCAAGCTTCACAATCCCCAAGCTTCACAATCCCCAAGCTTCACAATCCCCAAGCTCCACAATCCCCAAGCTCCACAATCCCCAAGCTTCACAATCCCCAAGCTCCACAATCCCCAAGCTTCACAATCCCCAAGCTTCACAATCCCCAAGCTCCACAATCCCTAAGCTTCACAATCCCAAGCTCCACAATCCCTAAGCTTCACAATCCCAAGCTTCACAATCCCCAAGCTTCACAATCCCCAAGCTTCACAATCCCAAGCTCCACAATCCCCAAGCTTCACAATCCCCAAGCTTCACAATCCCAAGCTTCAGGGTGCCAGGGTGCCTGCAGCCCTCCTTGCAAATATCAATTTTTATCATCACGCACTTGCTATTGGAAAGTCCAGCTGAGATGCTGTGAATTTATAGCCTAAAACACTCACACAGGAGTCTCGCCAATGAATTTTCCAGTGAAATTGGCACGACTTGGCGAGACTGCAGTCCTCCTACACACAGTTAGTCCGCTTCTACTGCAGCTGCCCGCGCTGTCATCTCACCTTCGACAAACATGACGAGCTTGCAGCCGAGCTCGCCGAGACCCCAGCTCAGGTAGAAGAGTCTGTAAGCAGAGGCTGGCACGCAGATGCAGGTGACTAGCAAATTGGAACCAGCTAAGCTCATCATGATGTAGGAGATGTGCCGCCTGAGGCCTCTGTAGCGGAGGCTGAGAAACAGGAACAATCCGTTGCCTGCCAGGGAGGCTGCGGAGATCAGGGCGTACAAAGTGATGAGGCACAGGCCGGATGCGCTGAGTCCTTGCCGACCGGAGACCCCGATGCGAACTAGCTGGATCACCTCGAACTCGCTTGCATTTGACTGGGGTGGATATTGGGGTAATAAATAATGCACGACTTATGATAAAAATGCCTGTCGCAGTTCAGGGGATACTTTTGGTGCTGCCGAGGTCCAGATGCTCCTTGGGGAATCCATGCATCACATCATCAAGGACACTAGGGGAATTTTACAGTACTCAGATGACCAGAGGGCACAAGGCCGGTATCACAGGTTTACGACTTTTGGCTAAAAATATTACGTGTATATAATACTTGCAGGAGGGCTGCAGCTGCAGGCACCCTGGCGCAACGCCTACGGCGATATCGTCATTGCGAGCAGAACAGGCATCAAAAGATTTTCTCTCACCGGATCTGCCAGAGTGGCCTGTTCCATCAGGAGCATGAGTAGACCCGGTAGTTGAATATTTGCTTGCTTTAGAAGCCTATAAAAACCATATATTCGTGATCACGTAAACCGCAGTGTATATGTAAAGCCCAGATACTGCAATCCAGCTATGGACGACCCTCACCAGCCAATCACGAGAAGGGAAGATCAGATTGACTGCATGGGAGAGCTGATGCCGATCCCTTAATCTCTTTCCAAATCCCATAGGTCTCCCGCCCCTATCTATATTCAGACATTTTTATGCGACTATTTTCCGTGTGAAATAAATGCAAGTTAATAATTAATTAGAGTGACCTTTTCAGCCCTCTTTCTAGGGGATTTATATTTTCCTTTGTTTCTTATAAGGAGGATTCTTGAGCAGTCTTTCAGAATTTAAGCCAACGGTTTTGTCTCGCAGATTAACTATCTAGATGCGTGTCTGATAGAAGCTCTTTTGATTTTTAACATTTGAGTTGCATCTTTAATATTCTCTCTGTGCTGATGGCCACCCATTCCCCAAAGGACCAAGCGCGGCCCAAACCGAAAAAGGTGTCGAGCGTGCCCTTTACTGTCAGGGGCGCCAACAACACCTTGTTAGCGGCACTATTGTAGTATCATGTCAGCAGAAGGGGGGCCGTAGCCCAGCGGTAGCGCAGCTGCTCTGGTGTGCCAGCGACCCAGGCTCGATTCCAAGTGCAGTCACATTAATTTGGGGCTGAATTGGAATCTCGGCTTGGCTCTGCTCGTGTAATTAACGGCCTTGAGAGCCAACCACGTTATAGCCAACCAGAAAATCATGTTATCAGGGTCAAAATTGTCAGCAGGGTCAAAATTGTCAGCAGGATCAAAATTGTCAGCAGGGTCAAAATTGTCAGCAAACTTGTACTATAATGATGTCAGCAAGTACCATAATCACACCAAGTGGCCTAAATATATCATATTTTCAGAGCCAAAATCGTCAGTGGCAAGCAATCCCAGAAGCTGGTCAAATCATGGCGGCGCTCACCGATACTCAATAAAAAAACCGTCTGCATGAAAGCTCAGATGGAGTTTATTTGGGAAATTTGACACTGAAACCCGATATCCCTATAGGCAACGCGCTGGGGATGCAATGCAGCCAGCCAAGTCGTGACGAACTAAAAAAATCAGCCACGACAGCTGTAGAGAGAAAAACAGAAAATCCACGCAGAAACTCTCGATGAGGGGCGAGAGAATTTGCATACGCGATTTGAGTACCCACACCCGCATCTAAGTTCCCCGGCAACCCGCGGAATCAATAAATCAAGTAGTCTCCTAGGAAAATATGACAGTCAAAAGTAGAAAAGTCGATAGTCACATACGCAGCTGTTGCCTGCATGTATAGTTGTACGGCATTGTATTTTGCATGGCTAAGCACTAACAGCTGGCACATTGCGCGGTCAAGACTTTCAGAGTAAATATTTGCTAGTATCGAAACAAAACATATTTCATTTTTATCTGTTCGATTCCAGCACTTGTACAGGAACTTAAGCCTATGAAACTGCCGTAGGCATAGATAATCTTTGCAAACACAGACAAGTAAAGGCCAGGAAGCGCTAGGGACAGATGTTGGCTCTCATTTTAAAGCAACTTCTGTGCAGATTGGCGCCAGGTTCTATGATTTTTATAATTCATATTTTAATTCATAGTTATTGGGATTCTTGGTGTTTAATTCAAGACTTCTATAAGTTGCCAATTCAAGTCAGCGGTAAACAAGAGTCCACACTCTGCAGATTTATGTGAGTTAGAGAGGCCCAACAATGTAAACTTAGGGATAAAGACGTTATTTATTTCGAACTTGTTACTGATACAGCTGGCATTATGACTTTAAAGGACCCAAAATGCTAGATGGTAATGTGATTGTTTTGGTACTAAGAGAACCGAAAAGGCAAATGCGACTACTGCCGTGACTTCCTGCTACAGTTGAACTTTACGAGTATTACTGCTTAGCGAGTAACTAATAACTTGATAGTTAGTTTTACCATTTTAGACAGACAAAAATTAAAAAATAATTCCTGATAACAGCATTTATTGCCAACTGCAAGATTATAACGGCAAAAACATTAGAATACTTCAATCAGAGAACATAAATATATTATATTTAGACAAAAAAACAACAAATCCACATGAACCATCGAAACATACATTAAAATAATTTCATAGTATATGGAACTCATTGCTTAACAGGAAGGAGATTAAATAAAATCATCAATTTAGTAATTACAATGGGGTGCCTTTGAAGTTTTAGCCTGTCATTTAAGTTACGCTTCCGTTTTAGCGATCATTCTACTTGGGATTTTCTATTCACACTACTTACCCTAGTAGTGTGAGGCAGTATGTCTGTACAACTAATATATATGTATGTCTTGAGTGGAGATGGAATGAAATCTGACAGCTCAGAATCACGCATAAGACTTGTTAATTCCAAATGAAAAGTCTCTCAATCCATCCACCAGGAACACAGATAAAACGCTTGAAAAGCTTCCATCTATCGAGAGTCCGAGCTCACTGATGACTCCATCTATCTATACAGAAGCCAAATAATTAGGAATACAAGCAGAGCAAATAGCAGCAGATTAACTAGCAGCTTATTGGAGCTCCACACAGTCTTACTAATATGCACCAGCTTGGCCATTGACGCTCTGAGTACAGCTTCAGACTTGTCAAAATCGCTCTGCATATTGCCCAGCATGCCATTCTGGTCGCGTATTTCTGTGCCAATATTAATGCTCAGGTGTTTCAATTCCGACACCTTACTCCGCAGCTGATTTGTTAAATTGTCATTCTCTTGCTCCACCTGCTCTTGGTTGGTGGTTGTTGATGTGTAGCCACTGTAGGGCTGGTGCTGTGGCTGAGTGCTCTGCTGAGCTCGACGCATTTAATTGACTGCAAAAAAATTGTTCAATTGATCCATGCTTTCTTACAGTGATGCCATTTCACTAGTTATTTAGGACAGTTTTTGATATAAAAATAGGAAAATATTATAATAGTATAAATCTACTCTATCTGTTATGATTATAGTATAATGTATTGTCAAAAAAAATATATATATATCGATCATACATGCACACCCCCCTGAATTAGACCAGCCATGCGATTTTTGACCAAAATGTAACTTATCTATGAAAAAACGTAAGCAAAAATTAATGCAATTTTGGGTAAACGGCAGGAATAACTATGATTGTATTATTAAGGCTAAATGCCTCGTCAGCTAATTAGTTGTCTATAGATTGAGGCCCACTTAGCTGGGCCCCTTGCCAGCCAGCCCGATTGGCTGGGTGTTGTGCATGTATGATACAGATTAGCAAATGACAATAAAAAATACTACCAATCATACAAGCAAATATCCAAGTTTTATAATAAAGTTTCATACCAAATTAGCTAACTTTAGAATCTATACTACTAAGTCACTAACATAATCAGTCTGCTTAACACTTTTCTCTAGGCTAGGTTTTTTTGTCATAGAATATGTCAAGATACTTCAACTTGCCCCTTAACTCCCACTTTTTGATTCATTGTCATTTTCTCATTGTTGTGACTACCAGCTATACATTCTTTACCTGTTTACCTATAATAATTTCTACTAATTTGCATTGTCTCTATTCTGAAAGTAACTATAGCTGCTGATATCAATTAATTTTGATAGGATTATAATTTTTCTCCAAGGTGTTTGATAACTTGCTGAATTTTTAATTTATGCTTCATTGCAATTTTCCAAATAGACCCCTATGTCTCTATTGAAGTTTAGGTACATATAAAAATCAATCCCTATGAAAATTCTCCTCACCCTAAAATCCCCCATTCCACATGACCCTGGCTGTTAGTGGTTATCAGCCCCCCCCCCTGAGACCTAACCTTATTAGTCTCAAAATTTATCTACCTAATCTTCAATCTCCCATGCCTCTATTAAAGTTTAGGTACAAAAAATAAATACCCATGAAGATTCATCACACCCTAAAACCCTCATTCCCTATGCCCCAGTTGTTGGTACTTGTTAGCACCTTCCCCTCTGAGACCTTTCCTCCCTCTTAGTCTTAGAGTTTATCTACCTAATCTTCAATAGACCCTATGTCTCCATGTCAATAGACACACACACACAGACAGACCATTTTAGTATATGGAAATCAATCTCTATAAAAATTCTACCCACCTTAAAACCCCACATTTTCCATGCCCCAATAGTTGGCTTTTAGCAACAAATGAATAAAGATCAAATCAAAAACCCTTGTAAAAACAAAATTATTATATTATCAAAACTGCAACTATTTTATTTACCTAAAGTTTTCTTATGTATTATTACCTTTATATATGTTTTCATTCTAAAAGAAAATTTAAACCTATGATACAAACTTAAAAGCCACACTATTGATTATATAATATATGGCCAAAAATATGGGCATGCATTGGGTTTGCATGCCAGAAGTTAGGCATGCATAGTTGGTATGCATGACTCTTAAGAAAATAGTATATAAGATTAAGAGATTTTAACCATACAATCCTGGGCTGATTACAAATCTTTTGGCGAAAACGCGATCAAAATTGGTGAAGAATTGCAATCTCTAGAGTGTTATGGACATACAAACCTTAGAGATTTAGTATATTTGGATGGATGGACTAGCTAATTAGAGCTGGCTGCCAGCAGCCAGAATAATTTTTTATTGCCCCCCTTTAAGTGGAACGGAGTGAGTTTTCTTATCAGTTGGCTCTGGCGCAATCAATTAAAATTGGCAGTGAAGTTTCTGGCTGATAAAATTTGCATTGAATTCGCCCATTTAAAACAGTTTTTCGAATATTTAATCCCTTTAGCATTGAAGCAGATACAAGAAATTTTAACTGTCTTCTTTCCAGACAATTTTGAATCTTTTGGCGAAAACACGATGAAAATCGGTGAAGAATTGCAGTCTCTAGAGCGTTATGGACATTCATTCAAGCATACAAACCTTAGAGATTTAGTATATTTAGATAGATGTATATACCTAGTGTGCATCACATAGATTCATGCCAAAGAATTAGTGTTAGGTGGAAAGAAGATTGAAAAGTTCTATTTAAGTATAAATTTTAGGCTTTCTCGTTTTTAACTGGTAATAAAGCATTCAAATAAATGTTTATGTAGATAATTTTTTTGCTATAAATAATATAGGCAAAAAAGACAAATAGGCCCCATAATCAATTAAATTATTAGCCAAAAATGTCCTTTATGCGATGCAAAAGGTCATTTACTATTGCAATGCAAAAGGTCATATATTGTTGCAATGCTAGCCTAGATTTGAGAGTATGGGCATACACTTATGGTATGCATTTGTAACTATTTAATTTTTGTTTGGGCATGCACCTAGCATGATCTAGACTATGGTTTTTACTAGATTGATTGGATACTAGATAGCAGCGTATACCACACCTAGTAGGGATTCCAAAATCCCAACAATTGATAATCCTAGGATTAAAAAAATCCCAAAATTCCATGGTTATAAATCCTAAAAAATCTTGGACTTGTTTAATATGACAATCCTGCTTTAAACTTTAAGAAATCCTAGGATCTTGGGATCTAGGAATTAGAATAGATCTACTATCTAATTTTTAATCCTAAAGCCTATGTTTTTGGCCTTAATTGTGGTCCAAATTCTCTGTTTTGACCTTTCAAGACGCTAGCTACAATTGATTTGTTATTATCCCATATTGAATATTGAATATTATTTGGTTTTATTCTATAGACATTGTTACAAAATATAAAATAATCCCAATGAAATCCAAGGATTTTAGGGCCAAAATCCTAGGATCTGGGATCCCAAAATAGGGCCTAGTTAGATCCTAAGATTTATAATCTTGGGATTCTGTGTTTGTCCCAAAATCTTGGGACTAAAATCCTAGCTTTAGAGGCCAAATCCTAGGATCCTAAGATCCCAGGATTGGAATCTTTACTACCTAGTAGGCGTAGTCTGCCATGTACAAATTAGTCTGCCATGATAAAATAAAATACAAAACTATACTAACAATAAAACTAAGAATCTTCCATGCCAACTACTAGGAATTACAACCATAGTTTTGAAGGTGACATGTATGCTGGGATTTTCCTAATAAATTTGTCAAAATATACACGACATACAACCATGGGAATCACTTGACCATTTCTATTCCATTTCAAATTCCATTTCAATAAAAATGGCTGGGTGAATCCCTAGGTTGTGCCCAAGCATGTATTAGAATAGGCCTAGTTGAATCAAGTTGATGAATAAAAAGTTGACAAGTTTATCTAGATCCTTCTAATGCAAATTCTGCATTTTATTGGGTGCCTACACTATTGTTATATATTAGTATTATGCAAATGTTAAGTTAGAATATTAGGCCTACTAAATGTTAATATATATATAATAGGCCTAACAAAAATTATAACTTTTTTTAATGGAAGATTTATATCAACATAGGACATAGGTAAATAGGTATCATTTTTAACTGCAAATAATTATTATTTATATAATTCACTTTTTTAGTTTAGTAGAAATCCAAATCCTTAGGCCTAATCTAGGTAAAGGTGACTACCGTGACTAAGCAGACTAAAGTCACGACTCATAAAGATATTTCTGCTTTTTAAAATTAAATGATGACAAACTTATACTTTTATTAGCTATAATTTATTTAAAGTTAACATGGCAGCATGGTGTGGCAAGACTGCCAAGACAGCCAGCAGGTTAGAAGGTACCACCACCACTGGACTATTCGTCTCTGCTGCTATTTGTTTGCTAAAGCCTAGGCCTAGTCAAAACTGAAAAGTTTAAAATCTTTAAAAGGTACAAAAATAATATGCAAGGAAGCTTGCATAAGTAAATGTATTATACACTGTTTAGCACAATTCCGATACTCAGATACTCCGACATAATCGCCTTTCGGCAATACCTTTTGGGTATCGCAGTTATCAAAAGCCAAAATAATATTTTTTAATACGATGATTATCAAAATTGCGTGTATCTTTTTGAAACAACGCATTCTTGCAAAAAGACTATAACAAAAAAGCAAAAAAAGTTTTCTGCTGCATACGTTAAAATTTTTGTTCAATTGTTGCATGTTTTTTCTGTGCATTCAAGTGAGAAGCTCTTCTGTCTTTATTGCTTAATTTTGTTCTTTTTATTTGTACCGTACGGCCTAAAGCGCATCAAGAGGGCAGTTTTTATTTTTCCTCTCTCCTTTCTTTTAATTGAAGACTGAAAAAGATTGTTGTCAGTTTAATTTCTATTCCTGATTTATTAAATATAAATTTTGCTCCATCAATTCCTACAGTTACAAGCAGTTGTGTGCAACCTCTAACTGCCACATACACAGAGCAGAAGCAACCTATGACTTGAACTCGCTCCTACTTCTGATCTCTTCATAATAGCCCCTATGCGATAGAAAAATTAATGTGACCGAAGGATAGTCTTCAGGTAAATGAATACAGCAGGGTAGTTTCTAACAATGTTAATAGGGTTTAGCTACTTAATAAAAGCAGTAGTATATAGGTATTTTTATTCTAACATTCAGAGAGAATGCAGCACACTAGTAAAGTAAACATAATTAGTCAAAATAATAATCTGCTAAAATTATGGATACATAGGCATTAGCATATATAGTACGTAGTTTGGTACATATGTAACTCCTGATTTCCCCAGGGATGTAAAAAATAATTACCTGCGATTCACTGCGCCAAAAGTGATATGCAGAAAGTAGTTACAGAAGTTCATATAGCTCTTCAATCAATCGATCTATTAAAAGAATTGAGTCTCTATGGCCATGCAGCTATCCCTCAGTCCACAATTACGATCTTTTTAACTGACTGCGGACTGTACTGCAATCATGAGTAGTTTTGTATGGCAGATCAGGTAGGTCACGTGGCGATATTTAAAATCTATTATTTTGATTTTAAGGAAGTTATGAAAACCCAATTAAGATAACAATGCAAGATTTTTAGCACTAACTCATTTATTCCCGAATCTTTTCGAACTTTAAGCTCAAAATGTCTGCATGGTATTGACTTAAAATTTGCCCTAGGGGCCGTTTAAGAAGCCAAAAAATGATTCAGTGTCCAGTATAAGAGGATGCGTAAAAGACTAAAATTGGGGATATGGGTTTAACAATGACTCCAACCTGAACAATAGCAATGTAAGTATTACAAGAAGTGAATTAGATTTGAGCACAGCAGACCAAGTATTGGCCTCTTGCGGGGCTTTCATAAATGTTGACACAGATTATAAGCTTGTGGGTGTGAGGGGCGTGGAAGTCAGAGCGGCTTGCGTCTGCGAGATCACACTGTGACGTCATTTATCCTGTCTTTCACTCCTCCCACTGCGATCGCCTATCCCCCAATTCGCTAACAATAATCTTGTCAGTGGGCATTGCAGTCCCGCATATGTAGAAATTGTTTTCGAATTTATTTACTGGGTAAATGTGGGCATACTATTCGGGCTTAGCATTGAGTATGATCAGCCCAGTCGACATGCTCTCGTGATTTTGGACAAACATTTATTGACAACACATACATGCATAGCCGCTTCATGTTTAAACAGTAATACATGCCGAAGGAGGATCAACCCGATTGGACACAGCCAGTTAAATGCTTAGTTCAAAGGCAGGTTGAAATTTTCTGATCCAGATTCTTAACAGTTTCATCAGCTCAAAACTTACTCTCGTAATAAATAGATCGAGCGCCATGAGAAGCGTAAGCAAGGCGCCATGAGAAGCATAAGCAAGCTGCCATGAGAAGCATAAGCAAAGCACCATGAGAAGCATAAGCAAGCTGCCATGAGAAGCGTAAGCAAGGCGCCATGAGAAGCGTAAGCAAGGCGCCATGAGAAGCATAAGCAAGCTGCCATGAGAAGCGTAAGCAAGGCGCCATGAGAAGCATAAGCAAGCTGCCATGAGAAGCGTAAGCAAGGCGCCATGAGAAGCGTAAGCAAGGCGCCATGAGAAGCATAAACAAGGCGCCATGAGAAGCGTAAGCAAGGCGCCATGAGAAGCATAAGCAAGCTGCCATGAGAAGCGTAAGCAAGGCGCCATGAGAAGCGTAAGCAAGGCGCCATGAGAAGCATAAACAAGGCGCCATAAGAAGCGTAAGCAAGGCGCCATGAGAAGCATATACAAGGCGCCATGAGAAGCATATACAAGGCGCCATGAGAAGCATATACAAGGCGCCATGAGAAGCATAAGCAAGGCGCCATGATAAGCATATACAAGGCGCCATGAGAAGCGTAAGCAAGGCGCCATGAGAAGCATATACAAGGCGCCATGAGAAGCGTAAGCAAGGCGCCATGAGAAGCATATACAAGGCGCCATGAGAAGCATATACAAGGCGCCATGAGAAGCATATACAAGGCGCCATGAGAAGCATATACAAGGCGCCATGAGAAGCATAAGCAAAGCGCCATGAGAAGCGTAAGCAAGGCGCCATGAGAAGCGTAAGCAAGGCGCCATGAGAAGCATAAACAAGGCGCCATAAGAAGCATATACAAGGCGCCATAAGAAGCATATACAAGGCGCCATGAGAAGCATATACAAGGCCCCATGAGAAGCATAAGCAAAGCGCCATGAGAAGCGTAAGCAAGGCGCCATGAGAAGCGTAAGCAAGGCGCCATGAGAAGCGTAAGCAAGGCGCCATGAGAAGCGTAAGCAAGGCGCCATGAGAAGCGTAAGCAAGGCGCCATGAGAAGCGTAAGCAAGGCGCCATGAGAAGCATATACAAGGCGCCATGAGAAGCATATACAAGGCGCCATGAGAAGCATAAGCAAAGCGCCATAAAGTGTTGCATAGTCAAAGAAGTTCGCGCGTAAACTGTTGCGGTTTCGCATGGATGCAGCTCGTGCGCCAGCAATTAGGGCATAATTGTCATTAATTATTGGTTGTCGCAGCTGTAACTCTGTCCGTGGGTAAGGTTTCTCCTCTACGTATTGACTTGAAGCATTTTAATCAGATTATTTGCTGTTAGCAGTGTTGCGCAGTACAGAATAGCGAATGCCTCTTCTGCTGATACAGAAAATGTGCTTTTTAAAGACTTGACAAATTATTAAATTTAGCCAGATCTGATATCGCACCGCAGCTTTGAACTGCGCAAATCTGTGTCGTGTGCCCTGCAGCTCCGCTCCTGACAGTTTTTCAAGTGAAAATTGTAGAAATAACTAAAAGCCATGTAAATACACAGAATGTTAAAGATTTCAAGGAAAGCAAAAACTGTTAAATACTTGTTAAGACATCTGTTCGTTTTAAAGTTTATGGATGATTTTAATTATAGCTCGTAAGATAAACATTTTCATCAACAATGTGCAAAACACTTTGAAATTCCATCTGAAGTTCACCCGAAACTCATCCAAAACTCTTCCGAAACTCTCCCGAAACTCATCCGAAACTCAACTGAAAGTCCACCCAAGCTCACCCGAAACTCCTCTAAAGCTCATCCGAAACTAATCTGAAGCTCATCCGAAACTCATCTGAAGCTCATCCGAAACTCATCTGAAGCTCACCCGAAACTCATCCGAAAATCATCTGAAGCTCATCCGAAACTCATCTGAAGCTCACCCGAAACTCATCCGAAAATCATCTGAAGCTCACCCGAAACTCATCTGAAGCTCATCCGAAACTCATCTGAAGCTCATCCGAAACTCATCTGAAGCTCATCCGAAACTCATCTGAAGCTCATCCGAAACTCATCTGAAGCTCATCCGAAACTCATCTGAAGCTCACCCGAAACTCATCCGAAAATCATCTGAAGCTCACCCGAAACTCATCTGAAGCTCATCCGAAACTCATCTGAAGCTCATCCGAAACTCATCTCAAGCTCATCCGAAACTCCTCTAAAGCTCATCCGAAACTAATCTGAAGCTCATCCGAAACTCATCTGAAGCTCATCCGAAACTCATCTGAAGCTCATCCGAAACTCATCTGAAGCTCACCCGAAACTCATCCGAAAATCATCTGAAGCTCACCCGAAACTCATCTGAAGCTCATCCGAAACTCATCTGAAGCTCATCCGAAACTCATCTGAAGCTCATCCGAAACTCATCTGAAGCTCATCCGAAACTCATCTGAAGCTCATCCGAAACTCATCTGAAGCTCATCCGAAACTCATCTGAAGCTCATCCGAAACTCATCTGAAGCTCACCCGAAACTCATCCGAAAATCATCTGAAGCTCACCCGAAACTCATCTGAAGCTCATCCGAAACTCATCTGAAGCTCATCCGAAACTCATCTCAAGCTCATCCGAAACTCCTCTAAAGCTCATCCGAAACTAATCTGAAGCTCATCCGAAACTCATCTGAAGCTCATCCGAAACTCATCTGAAGCTCATCCGAAACTCATCTGAAGCTCACCCGAAACTCATCCGAAAATCATCTGAAGCTCACCCGAAACTCATCTGAAGCTCATCCGAAACTCATCTGAAGCTCATCCGAAACTCATCTGAAGCTCATCCGAAACTCATCTCAAGCTCATCCGAAACTCATCTGAAGCTCATCCGAAAATCATCTGAAGCTCACCCGAAACTCATCTGAAGCTCATCCGAAACTCATCTGAAGCTCATCCGAAACTCATCTGAAGCTCATCCGAAACTCATCTCAAGCTCATCCGAAACTCATCTGAAGCTCATCCGAAAATCATCTGAAGCTCATCCGAAACTCATCTGAAGCTCATCCGAAACTCATCTGAAGCTCATCCGAAACTCATCTGAAGCTCATCCGAAAATCATCTGAAGCTCATCTGAAGCTCATCCGAAACTCATCTAAAAGTTTCTAGAACTCATCAGAAACTCATCTATGACACTCATTCAAACCATGAAAGATCTATTTTGGCGCAATCAGTCCACAGTTGGAGTCTGCAGTGTCTCACGACAGGCCCTCTGCCTCAAAAATTAGGCGGAATTACAAATTGCCATGATAACGCAGCGCAGTTGCCAAGGTGTGTCAGTTAGTTAAAGCGGATTAACCTGCATATAGTAATTGGAACAGAATAGAGAATTATCGCATTATTTATACAGTCCAGGATTTATCTGCTATTCATTGCGAACGAATATTTTGACTTGGATTATAGGCCGCATAACATCTAACTGATGCTTTATATCCACTCAATCAAATTATCGGCTAAATATATATTAGTAACCGGCAGGTGTAAGGATAGGACATGCTTGGGATTATAGGTCTTGAGTGTCTTTATTGTGGTATATTTTTCAAGTGGCTTCTTATTATTGCGCTCATGGCGATAGGCTATTCTAAGGGTCTCCATGGCTTTTTAATCATGATAATATGAAAAATTTGGTGTAGAAAGCCCCTACTTTTTGAAGTATTTAGTTGACAAATTTATTTATTTAACTAGTTAGTTGCATTATTTAGTTTAGACTCTAAAACTCAGGGCTCAGATTCAGATTCTACGATTCAGAGATAATGACTTTGAGTTTCAGGTCCCTGAGTGCGAGCATCAGGTCCCTGAGTCTGAGAATTTTCTGATTTTCAAATTCAGAGACCACATTAAAACACACTCAAACACTCTAAAACTCAGGGACACTCAGGGACCAGATTCTCACACTCAGGGACCAGATTCTCACACTCAGGGACCAGATTCTCACACTCAGGGACCAGACTCTCACACTCAGGGACCAGATTCTCACACTCAGGGACCAGATTCTCACACTCAGGGACCAGATTCTCACACTCAGGGACCAGACTCTCACACTCAGGGACCAGATTCTCACACTCAGGGACCAGACTCTCACACTCAGGGACCAGATTCTCACACTCAGGGACCAGACTCTCACACTCAGGGACCAGATTCTCACACTCAGGGACCAGATTCTCACACTCAGGGACCAGATTCTCACACTCAGAGACCAGATTCTCACGCTCAGGGACCAGATTCTCACACTCAGGGACCAGATTCTCACACTCAGGGACCAGATTTTCACACTCAGGGACCAGATTCTCACACTCAGGGATCAGATTCTCACACTCAGGGACCAGACTCTCACACTCAGGGACCAGATTCTCACACTCAGGGACCAGATTCTCACACTCAGGGACCAGATTCTCACACTCAGGGACCAGATTCTCACGCTCAGGGACCAGATTCTCACACTCAGGGACCAGATTCTCACGCTCAGGGACCAGATTCTCACACTCAGAGACCAGATTCTCACACTCAGGGACCAGATTCTCACACTCAGGGACCAGATTCTCACACTCAGAGACCAGATTCTCACACTCAGGGACCAGACTCTCACACTCAGGGCCAGATTCTCACACTCAGGGACCACATTCTCACACTTAGAGACCAGATTCTCACACTCAGGGACCACATTCTCACACTTAGAGACCAGATTCTCACACTCAGGGACCAGATTCTCACACTTAGAGACCAGATTCTCACACTCAGGGACCAGATTCTCACACTTAGAGACCAGATTCTCACACTCAGAGACCAGATTCTCACACTCAGGGACCAGATTCTCACGCTCAGGGACCAGATTCTCACACTCAGAGACCAGATTCTCACACTCAGGGACCAGATTTTCACACTCAGGGACCAGATTCTCACACTCAGAGACCAGATTCTCACACTCAGAGACCAGATTCTCACACTCAGAGACCAGATTCTCACACTCAGAGACCAGATTCTCACACTCAGAGACCAGATACTACAGCTCTGAGACTAAATTCATTAAGATTTCTACATGAACAGGACTAAGCGGGAAAGCACTGTGCCCGCACTGTGTCATGATTTTTCGAAAACGATCTAATATTCTCGAAGGAATAATAAAAGCCTAGCAACTAATCTTCAGAATAATCTTGCGAATAGTTATAGTTTCTGTAAGAAAAACAGTCGACAGTCAGTCTACAGCGAAACAGTTCTGACTGTTTAAAAAAGGGGTTCCCACTTCAATCGTAAACTTTACTCGCAATGCAGGGCAACTGGAATTCTCAGAGGGAAACGAGCCAAGTTCCGACCTCAGCACAGGATTGGCTGTCTGCAGTTCTCTCCACTCCTTCACAGCACTGTGTCTGGTGCCCCAATATCCCCCAGTTCATGACTCGCGACCAATTAAAATTGATCTCCCCTCTCCTCCGGGGGGTGTGGGAGGCTGTCGTGAGGAAAAAATCAACTAGAAATTATCAAACCCCCAATGGTTCTGGTTTGAACAGCCAACCCTTGCTTCAAATTCCTTTGCTTTTTCCGTGATAACAAGAGAACAACACCCCGGAAATGGTGCAAGAATTTGTATCGGAAATCAGTTTAATCAGCAGAAATTGACTGGATAAATCAGCGAGTCGAAGTTGTTTACAGAGGACTGCATACCATACAAATTTTCTTTTGGTAAGTTTTAAAGCCATAATTTGCTTATTGATTTATTGTCCTAGAAAATCTTGCTGTTGTTATACCTATGTATTCTAATGCATTTTTTCTGACGCTAGACTTGTAAAGAATTCGCTGTACTTCAGTTAAACTGCATAGATAAGAAATAATGCACAGTCTGCTTCTGCTTGGGCTCCATGGGAAAGGAAAAAATAGAAGAAATCTTTGACTTCCATATTTGGAATGTATTTTATAACTGTAATAGTTTGATATGCGTACTTTAATTTCTCTTTGTACCGAGCCCGCGATGCCTTCGAAGGTCCTCTAACTAGCTACTAGTCTTCATCTTCAAGCCCATATCTTGATGGGGGCCGAAGCCCGGCCTCAGTCTAGTTTAGAACAACTGGCCGCCCACCTGTCTCTAGCAGGGGTTCCGAAAGGGCCCAGCCAGACTGCGCTTGGCCCCTCACTCCAACACTATCGAAGCCCAAAGTTGAATTTTGCTTTTTTGTGCAGCTCTTAGTTTTAAACAAATGGCATGGAGGGGGATAGGGGGCAATTTCAATTTGGGCAGCGGGACAAAGGCGGGGCCAAGTTCCCAAGATTTGGCACAGACAGACACGGGTGTCCCCTGAACTCTCCTGACTACACACCGACCCAACACAGCTCTATTCTGTGCCCTCACCTTGCTTGAGCTCCGCTTTTAGCTCTATCTATCTATCAATCTATCTATCTATCTATCTATCTATC
>NIVC01000152.1:110000-215000 GCA_002269645.1 Macrostomum lignano | reverse complement strand
CCCCTAGCCAAGATCCCACCCTCCTAGCTAAGATCACATTCTATCTCGCTAGCTAAGACCCAGCATTCGCCATATCCCACTCGTCATTCCTATCCACTTTTGCCCGTACATGCAGCAGCAGCGGCAGCCCAAAAGAAAACAATAATTCCCAATTCCAAACTATTTCCAAAAAAACGCAGCCAAAAAGAATGCTTCAGGCCCCTTTAATTGAAGGTAGTAGTTTAGCAGGGCCTGATCCATTCACTGGTGTTTATCTTCGGCAATGGGGATTAAAGAAGCGTATATAATTAATAGAATTCAAGGATTCAAATAGCGAAGTGGATTTATCCCAAAATACACGTGACCTCTTCTTGATCTTCTCTTTCTAATCGAACCTATTCAGAAGCCGATGCTGCTGCTGCAGGAACCATATTTTATACTTTAATGATGAGTCAGCTGTAGCGGGGCCCAGATTTAAGACTGGCTGCAGCCGGGCAGCATGGGCGGGCGGCAATTAAAAGAAGACTGAGAGGGCAGCGGATTCTGGGGAATGAAGTTGTGGCCCCTCTCGTGGCTGATACACCCAGAAATCGTATTTAAGACAGCCATCAGTCAGTCAGTCAGTCAGCCAGTCAGGAATCGGGGCGCAAATCCCTTTTAGATGAAGGGGGTCCTGGCCTGGGATTGAATTTTCACGGAAGCACACAGAATTCTTTTTTCTTATACATTTCCAGCTTAAATCCATTTACAGTCACTACAAACACACTTTGCGGAGTCAGTCTAAGGTAAGAGAGGATCGGGTCAGATCCCTAAACTAGTTTTATTGATTTTGGTATAAACAGCTGATCTGCCTGCTTTTGCCCGCAGTCGCCTCAGGCTAAGCACTTGATATAATGCTTACTTGTCTCGCTAAGTTTATCTCATTGGGAAATGCATTTTTATTGTTGCTGAATCGGAAACAGCCTCTTGCGGGACATTTTCTTTTCATTAAGATTGGCAACACTTTCTTTCGGCAGGAGAGAAGGTTTGGAAATTTCGCTGCTCCGGCGGCTCTCTTTGATGTCGATTATAAAACTTGAGCGGAGACTGGGAAATTCCGTGTTCATCAGCCCTTCACCTCTTGACTCAATTTTTATCGCCACCGATCCAAGTGAGAAGAAGGTCAGCTCACTAATCTCGACCCGGAGCAATTTTTCATTAATAAAACACGCTTTCAATTTGAGCAGAAAGTGGAAGAGATATGGAAAGAGGAGAGAGTCGTCTACCAGCTGAGAAAACACTTTGAGCTCTTCTGTTACCTGCAATCCTGCTTCTCAAGCACTGTTTGTTTGAGATTCAATTTTCCTGAGCAATTGGCTGGCTCTGAAGCCTTCTTAACCGCGGGATTCGAAAATTTGGATTTTTGAGAATTTCAAAATTTCAAAAAACAAAATCCCAATTTGGATCCCAATCGCAATCCCGATCCCGATCCCAATCCCGATCCCAATCCCGATCCCAATCCCGATCCCAATCCCGATCCTAATCCCGATCCCAATCCCAATCCCGATCCCGATTCCAATCCAGATCCCAATCCCGATCCCAATCCCAATCCCAATCCCAATCCCGATCCCAATCCCAATCTCGATCCCAATCCCAACAATCCCAATCCCAACAATCTCAATCCCAACAATCCCAATTCCGATCCCCATCCAGATTCCGATCCCAATACCGATTCCAATCCAGATCCCAATCCCGATCCCAATCCCAATCCCGATCCCAATCCCAATCCCAACAATCCCAATCCCAACAATCACAATCCCAACAATCCCAATCCCAACAATCACAATCCCAACAATCACAATCCCAACAATCCCAATCCCAATCCCGATCCCGATCCCAATCTCGATCCCTATCCCAACAATCCCAATCCCAACAATCTCAATCCCAACAATCCCAATTCCGATCCCCATCCAGATTCCGATCCCAATCCCAATCCCGATCCCAATCCCAATCCCAATCCCAACAATCCCAATCCCAACAATCACAATCCCAACAATCCCAATCCCAACAATCCCAATCCCAACAATCACAATCCCAACAATCCCAATCCCAACAATCCCAATCCCAACAATCACAATCCCAACAATCCCAATCCCAACAATCCCAATCCCAACAATCCCAATCCCGATCCATCCCGATTTCAATCTCGATCCCAATCCCAATCCCAACAATCCCAATCTCAACTATCTCAATCCCGATCCCAATCCCAACAATTCCAATCCCAACAATCCCAATCCCGATCCCAATCCCGATCCCTAAGAAACGTCAATAAAATTTCGCTCCCGCGCACATCAAAGTGGCCGCTGGCAAATACTAGAAAGCAAGCTGGGAACTTCAGTATGCAGTTTCACACCCCCAAACCCCAGCTAATCAAAGTTGGAAAATTTCTTAAAATACGAGCGTAGAAACGCAGACCGACTTCACAGATTTTATAGAGTTTGATCTGACCAAAGATTTGGATAATAACCAAACCCACAATATATTTCGCCATATCAACATACATATATATATATGCTTCATAACCAGTTAATCGTTAAAGCTTAGCCTATAGCAGATTATTGGGCAATGGATGCTAGCGGCTGACTGCGCAGATTTTGCATATAACAAACAAAATAGTGAGAGAGAGAGAGAGACAGAGAGAGACAGAGAGAGACAGAGAGACTGTCGGACAGGCAGAAGAGGGAGAGAAAAGAGACGCTGAGAGATCTGGCAATTGATGCAAAAGCAGTCTATTGGGGCAGGGGTCAGTGTAGGTGAGGCTATGCAACGGGGAGGGTGGATGGCTGGATGGGGGGGGGTCCCAGCTAGCGGAGGGTTGCGGGGCCAGCAGCAACAGCAGCAAAATGGAGTTCGAAAAATGGCCCTACCGACTGAAAAATGAATAGAATTAAATAGAATAGAAAATAAGACAGCACAGCAGACGGGCTGGCGGAGAGAGAAAGTAAAAAAAAGAAAGAGCTTCTCAGGGTTCACCACCCTTTTAAGCAGCTGGTCCCGAAGCACAGCAACAGTTTTCTTTCATTGAGCTGTCCAACTTTCCTCCCAAATCCCAAATCGAATGCAGTGCTACCCGCCTAGGCTGGGGCCGCCGCCGCCGCCGCCGCAGCAGCAGCAGCCACCGCACGAAGCAACCGGAAGTCAACAGCTGTACTGCTGTTCAGGACCTGGGCCAGAAAGTCTGCAGCAGCAGCAGCCTTTTCAAAGAAATTTTAACGAATTTGGTGAGTTTCGTCTAAGCTCTTATTGTTGTTACGTGTTGTCCCTTGTTGTCCGTCCGCCACAATGAATTTTTTCCCGAGAAGTCTGTCCTGCAGGAACCTTCCCCGGCCCTCAAACAGACCGCAATTCCCCCCATAACCCGGTGCTCAAACAGGCCGCAATTCCCCCCTATAACCCGGTGCTCAAACAGGCCGCAATTCCCCCATAACCCGGTGCTCAAACAGGCCGCAATTCCCCCATAAAACAGGCCGCAATTCCCCATAACCCGGTGCTCAAAAAGGGCGCGATTCCCCCCCCCCTTAACCCGGTGCTCAAACAGGCCGCAATTCCCCCCATAAAACAGGCCGCAATTCCCCCATAACCCGGTGCTCAAAAAGGGCGCAATTCCCCCCCCCTTAACCCGGTGCTCAAACAGGCCGCAATTCCCCCATAACCCGGTGCTCAAACAGGCCGCAATTCCCCCCATAAAACAGGCCGCAATTCCCCCATAACCCGGTGCTCAAAAAGGGCGCAATTCCCCCCCCCCTTAACCCGGTGCTCAAACAGGCCGCAATTCCCCCATAACCCGGTGCTCAAACAGGCCGCAATTCCCCCCTATAATCCGGTGCTCAAACAGGCCGCAATTCCCCCATAACCCGGTGCTCAAACAGGCCGCAATTCCCCCCTCTATAATCCGGTGCTCAAACAGGCCGCAATTCCCCCCTCCTATAACTCGGTGCTCAAACAGGCCGCAATTCCCCCCTCCTATAACCCGGTGCTCAAACAAGCCCACTTCTAGAGTGAAAAAAATGTTGCTAAATTTAGTTATCACATTCCCAATCTTAACCAAATTCCCTAGTTAATCTATATACGCGATGATCTATACTATGCGATGTTAATAACCCATCGCAATTATGCGTTCTCATTCTCACCTCTCACCAGTGTGAGTTTAGTAAATGAGTAAGCGCATCAAATGAAATTGGCAATTACAGTCGATTATGGTGGTTGTGGATGGCGGCGAGTGCTGAACAATACCAAAAAAAGAAATGCCCATTCTTTACCTTCTCATTGTTCAACAATATCAAGAAAATGCACAGCAGTTTCTTGCGCTCTCTGGACTGTCTGGGTGGCCCTTGCCCCGTCCGCAGCCATTTCTGCTAGTTTTTTAGCAGCTCATGCCCGGCCATTTGGGGTCCTTAATAAATACATATCTTTCCATCAGAAAGAGACAGTTTGTGCCTCGGGCCTCCTCCCCCCCCCCCAGCAGCTTTTCTCATGACAGGCCCCAGTGTTTTTCTTTCCAGTTGTAAAGTTTACAGGGACTCGAAACTAATCCAGACTGTTTTGTTAGAGTTGGCGCCCGTTGAGTCCGCACGCACGAACTCGGGACAGCCACCTCCCCCCCCCCACTCGAATAGCAACCTGAGCAGTCCTCCATGACTCCATTGCGATGGTGCTTATGGGTTTAACCATCTCTTCTTTTCTTTCTTTTCCTTGCTTTGCGATTAAGTGGCACGCAGCGAGGCGGGAGGGGCGGTCGCATTCAGAACAATGCAAGATTGGCATTGCAGTGCAGTTTTTTCCGGGTTGGGGGGGGGGGGCGCCGACCTTAGGCTGGGTTGAAAGACTCTGCTCTTAAGCCCTCAAACCCCTGCTGAGAGCCACTCGAGGTGTCACAGAGTTCCAGAGCTGCATTCTTATTGTATAAATGTACGATATAATTTATGCATTCTGCGTAGATCATGACACTCAGTCAGAGAATAAATATGAGCACAGTTGCTTTGGCCAGGAGGGGACCGTTTGAGTTGATGACTCAGCTCAGCTCGTTTCACTGCTCAACTCTGTTAACTTAATAGATTAATCAACTGAGCTATTGTTTGAAAAATCTTGAATGCAACTAGCATGGGTTATCCACTGACATTTCTGTAGTTAAAATCGGGTAATATTGAATAAAATCCAGATTTTTTCAGCAATGACATTTAAAAAACTAAAACTGGCACGGTTAGGCATAAAATGGCACTTCTCGGGACAAAAATGGCACTTCTCAGTCTAAAATGGCACTTCTCCGGCTAAAATGGCACTTCTCTGGCTAAAATGGCACTTCTCTGGCTAAGATGGCACTTCTCTGGGTAAAATGGCACTTCTCTGGCTAAAATGGCACTTCTCTGGCTAAAATAGCACTTCTCTGGCTAAAATGGCACTTCTCTGGCTAAAATAGCACTTCTCAGTATAAAATGGCACTTCTCAGTATAAAATGGCACTTCTCTGGCTAAAATGGCACTTCTCTGGCTAAAATAGCACTTCTCAGGCTAATGGCACTTCTCTGGCTAAAATGGCACTTCTCTGGCTAATGGCACTTCTCTGGCTAAAATGGCACTTCTCTGGCTAAAATGGCACTTCTCTGGCTAAAATAGCACTTCTCAGTATAAAATGGCACTTCTCAGTATAAAATGGCACTTCTCTGGCTAAAATGGCACTTCTCTGGCTAAAATAGCACTTCTCAGGCTAATGGCACTTCTCTGGCTAAAATGGCACTTCTCTGGCTAAAATGGCACTTCTCTGGCTAAAATGGCACTTCTCTGGCTAAAATGGCACTTCTCTGGCTAAAATAGCACTTCTCTGGCTAATGGCACTTCTCTGGCTAAAATGGCACTTCTCTGGCTAAAATGGCACTTCTCTGGCTAAGATGGCACTTCTCTGGCTAAAATGGCACTTCTCTGGCTAAGATGGCACTTCTCTGGCTAATGGCACTTCTCTGGCTAAAATGGCACTTCTCTGGCTAAAATGGCACTTCTCTGGCTAAGATGGCACTTCTCTGGCTAAAATGGCACTTCTCTGGCTAAAATAGCACTTCTCTGGCTAAAATGGCACTTATCTGGCTAAAATGGCACTTATCTGGCTAAAATGGCACTTATCTGGCTAAAATGGCACTGTTGGGATAAAAATAGCACTTAAATTAGAAAAGTGGCAATTTTCGGGATAAAAATGGCATTTCAACCGAACGCCATCTTCTTCAGACGGCCGAGCCGGATTCTACGGCATGGCGGCTCCTTACTACCATGCTGGCTTCTGCTCCCAGCCGCCAACGGGCACCCGCTCCGTGCCTAGCAACCCCAGCTTCCCCTGCCCGCCGCCATGGGCTTATCCCCAGCCTGCCTACCAGCCCGCCAGCCCCGCCTGGCCGCCAGTGGCGCCGCCGCCACCGCTGCCTCTTCAGCAGGGAACTCTGGCAACTCTCGGCCGCGGCGCCAAGAAGCGCGCCCTGTCGCAGTCGTCCATGGAAGGCAGCGGAATGGATTTGAGCCAGGTGACCGCGTCGCACGACTGCCTGTCCTGGATACCGCGCCTGCGCCGGTCGCCCTGCGCCAGCTCCAAGGGCAGCCAGGGCTCCATCGGGCATCTGTCAGCTGCCTCTTTTGGCAGCGGGTCGCCGCTGTTCACACCGCAGCCACCGCCGCCGCCGGCGCCGCCGTCGCAGCCGCCGATGCCGCAGCAGCCGCAGCCAATGTCGATCTTCAGGCCATCGGGCGCTCCATCCGTGTCTCCCGGAGTAGCCCCGCCGCAACACTCGGCCCTGACCAGTCCACAGGGCAGCTCGTCCTGCGGCCTCGAGGGAAGCAGCGTTGGCGGCGGCGGCGGCGGCGGCGGCTGCAGCGCAGACGGCGAACTGGACGACGACGACGGAGAGACAGCGTCGGGCGAGACCGACTGCCGCTGGGAGAACTGCGGTGCCAAGTTCGAGACCAACGCTGAACTGGTTGAGGTGAGGCGCTAAACTTAGATGTGCCCAGTGTATTTAGCAGCCGTCTGGGTTAGGGCGGCCACAGACACCAGCTGCAGGCTGCTAATGCTTGAGAGCAGAAAAAGCTATAGTCTATGGTCCGAACCCCGGGTTTTCGCGGGGCGGCCAGGCCATTTGACTGGCAACAATTTGAAAAGGACTGGCCATAGAAGTAGACGATCAGAAAATTTTGTGTCTAAGAAACTATCTGGAATAAAATCTGCAGTGCAAACTTGTTGTAAGGCAGTACCTAAAATGGCTAGCTTTCATTGAAAAAATGACACAGTTAATTAGAACTGATTGTTTCTAGGGCTACTAAATGTGAAGAGTTAAGTTTTCTATCCTGGAATATTTCAGCACGTTAATGAGCTGCACGTGAAGAATTGCGATCGCAAGGAGTTCGCCTGCTACTGGCAGGACTGCAACCGGCACCTGAAGCCCTTCAAAGCGCTGTACATGCTCAATGTACACGTGCGGCGACACACGGGAGAAAAGCCGTATAAATGCAATGTGAGCTGAAATAAGTTTTCACTGATTGGGCACTGACACTTCTCTACCTCAACTGTCCCTCCCCTCTCCCGTGTCTCTCTCTCCCCTGTGAATCTCTCTCTCCCCTGTGACTCTCCTTCTCTCCCCTGTGAATCTCTCTCTCCCCTGTGACTCTCTCTCTCCCCTGTGCCTCTCTCTCTCCCCTGTGACTCTCTCTCTCTCTCCCCTGTGACTCTCTCTCTCCCCTGTGACTCTCTCTCTCCCCTGTGACTCTCCTTCTCTCCCCTGTGCCTCTCTCTCTCCCCTGTGCCTCTCTCTCTCCCCTGTGACTCTCTCTCCCTCCCCTGTGACTCTCCCTCTCTCCTTCTCTTCCATGTACCTCTTCCTCTCTCGCCAGTGCCTCTCTCCCTCTCTCCCCTGTTCCCCTCTCCCTCTCTACCCCGTCTCTCCTTCTCTCCCCTGTGACTCTCATTCTCTCCCCTGTGTCTCTCCCTCTCTCCTGTGCCTCTCTCTCTCTCTCCCTCTCTCCCATGTGCCTCTCCCTCTCTGCACTGTGCCTGATTGGGCACTGACACTTCTCTACCTCAACTGTCCCTCCCCTCTCAGGGGATTATCAGGCATTGTCAGACAGTGCAGGGCTCTGTGCCTAGTCAAATTTCGTAAACAAGCTCCAAATGATCTGTAACTTCCTTTGCTTTCGCCACCAGTTCCAAGGCTGTCACAAGGCCTATTCCCGACTGGAGAACATGAAGACGCACCAGCGCTCGCACACGGGGGAGAAGCCCTACCCCTGCGAGGTGCCCGGCTGCGGGAAAGCGTTCTCGAACGCGTCCGACCGCGCCAAGCACCAGAACCGGACTCACTCCTCAGAGAAGCCGTACGTCTGCCGGGCGGCGGTTGGCTGCACCAAGCGGTACACGGACCCCAGCTCTCTGCGCAAGCACATCAAAACCGTGCATGGTGCCGAGGCTTACGCTACGAAAAAATTCAAAGGCGAAAGTTGGAGCTCAAAGGCTGAGGAGAATCGAATGCGCCGATACGGCTCCAAGTCTGGTGCCGGCCAGCAGCAGCAGCAGCAGCAGCAGAAACAACAACAACAAGGCTCAAATTTTGGTTTCTCTGCAGCTCCTGCCTGCGGCGGCGGTAGCGGCGGCGGCAATGGCGGCGGCGTCGCGATTTCAATGGCCAGCCCGATGTCGGAGTCGCTGCCGGCCGATTTCTTTGAGTCGGACGACGATGGCGGACTGGCCGAGCTGCTGATGCCATCGACTGCGGGTGGCCCCGCGGCCGGCGGCGAAGCTGCCGTGGCTCAGCATCAGCAGCTTCATCATCGACATCATCATCATCCGGGGAGGCTGTACGGCCAGATGAAGGACGGACTAATTAAAACTGAGGCGCTAGTTAGTCCCATGGCCTGTGAGTGAAATTCACTTGCTTAATCTCTTCTTAATCCATTGAAGGCTTGAGCACGTCAAACAATCAAACTTACTCTTTGATTGTTGAAATAATATTTGAAGATTTAATTTTATTTTAAATTGGTGAGTGCAAGATATTTGACAGTCAGTGACATTTGACTGCCAGTAACATTTGACTGCCAGTGACATTTGACTGCCACTGACATTTGACTGTCAGTGACATTTGACTGCCAGTGACATTTGACTGTCAGTGATATACTTGGCAGTTTGCCATCTAGCTCGTACATGTAACATCGGAGCTCCCATACGTAGTAAACTCTTCTCCAACCCCAGACTCCGACCGGCCCTCGCCGATGAGCCACATCAGCCAGCAGTCGTCGGCTCCTTCGCCACAGTCCGAGCGCTCGTGCGGCTCCTCCACTTTGGTCGGCGTCGCTTGCCAGGCATCGACAAACGGGCCGACTGGACTAATGGCTCCGCCCACCGCTGCACAACCGGACGATGCCAGCGTAGTGAGCATCGGGTCCTCTGGCCGCGGGTCCATGATCTCGTCGAGTGTCGGTAGCGTCGGCGTCGGCGGCGGCGGCGGCGGCGGCGGCGGCGGCGGCGGTGGCTCAGTCGTTAAACGAGAGACTCAGACGGCGGAGCAGCCAGTCTACTGGACAGAGCATTGGCAGCAGCAGCAGCAGCAGCAGCAGCAGCAGCAGCCGGAGCAATACCAGCTGCGGCATCACGAACAGCACCATCAGATGCATCAGTCCATGCAGCAGTTGCATCAAAATGCCCATGGCAACCAGCAACGCAACTGGAGCTATGGAGGTATTTTTTTTAATTTTAGTTTCTTTTATAAACCGGCTGCAATGCGAGCATTGTGCTGTAAAATCTTAGCCAGTGTACTATCAGTAGCAATATTTGATTGTCATTAGTAGCAATCAACGAAAGACATTAAAATACATTTAGTCATACATATTGAGTTCGACTTTACTGTAACTTTAACTATGCTATCCTCCCTCCCTCTCTTACTTCCTATTGGCTGGTCTATCGGCCTCTTACCCCCAAGCTCACAACCCCTCCGACTCAAAAATGTCTACACCCCGCTTTTCCAATTTTACGCCGCCTATCGCCTATTGCTTCTATTCCTTAGAATTCTCTGCCCTGCAGTCCCTGCCCCCACCAACACCCTAAATCTTCCTGCAGCCACCTCACTCCCTGCCCCAACACCCCAACTCTTCATGCAGCCACCTCACTCCCTGCCCAACACCACAACTCTTCCTGCAGCCACCTCACTCCCTTCCCCAACACCCCAACTCTTCCTGCAGCCACCTCACTCCCTGCCCAACACCCCAACTCTTCCTGCAGCCACCTCACTCCCTTCCCAACACCCCAACTCTTCCTGCAGCCACCTCACTCCCTTCCCCAACACCCCAACTCTTCCTGCAGCCACCCACTCCCTGCTCCAACACCCCAACTCTTCATGCAGCCACCTCACTCCCTTCCCCAACACCCCAACTCTTCCTGCAGCCACCTCACTCCCTGCCCAACACCCCAACTCTTCCTGCAGCCACCTCACTCCCTTCCCCAACACCCCAACTCTTCCTGCAGCCACCTCACTCCCTTCCCCAACACCCCAACTCTTCCTGCAGCCACCCACTCCCTGCTCCAACACCCCAACTCTTCATGCAGCCACCTCACTCCCTTCCCCAACACCCCAACTCTTCCTGCAGCCACCTCACTCCCTGCTCCAACACCCCAACTCTTCATGCAGCCACCTCACTCCCTGCCCCAACACCCCAACTCTTCATGCAGCCACCTCACTCCCTGCTCCAACACCCCAACTCTTCCTGCAGCCACCTCACTCCCTGCCCCAACACCCCAACTCTTCATGTAGCCACCTCACTCCCTGCCCAACACCCCAACTCTTCATGCAGCCACCTCACTCCCTGCCCAACACCACAACTCTTCCTGCAGCCACCTCACTCCCTGCCCCAACACGTCAATTAGTATCTGTAATAATGTACATTGATGTGCACTGATTTTTTCAAATCCAATTCGCAGAGCCGCACAACCGGTCGCAGCTGATCCGGCCAGCTGGTCATCACCAGTCGGCTTGGATGGTTAACGGGAGCCAGACTCCACAGTTCCAGCTGCAGCATCATCAGCAGCACCAGCAGCAGCACCATCAAACTTGCTACTCGTGCTGTTGTCATCAGCAGCTGCCTTCACATCCTGTGCAGCACCAACAGCACCAGCCGCAGCCGCCAACACAGCAGCACTGCGCCAAATACGGCAGCTGGAGTGGCTACCCTATTGCCGCCTACCACACCTACCAGCAGCAGCGTTCGGCCAACACGGGCAGGCACTACCTCAGCGACATACCGTCCGTGTCAACTGATGACATCGACCAGCTTATTGAATCGTCGCAGAATGTCGCACCTTTCCAGCACGGGCCGCCGGAGACGCTGCCGGAGCATCAGCAGCAGCAGCAACAGCAGGACTTTTCTTCAAACCTGGCGCTTGGACTTTGCCAGTGGAACCCAGCTGGACCTTCTGAGACCAGCTTTCAGCACCAGCAGGAGGCCTACGCCATGCACTGACTCGCCTTGACTATGTAACCCTTGCCTACGACTCATTGCGTGTGAGTTTTCCATTCTTAGAAGCTGTTTAATAATATTAATTGCGAGTTTAGATTCGTGACTGAAAGTTTGAAAAATTTCACCTTCTAAGGTTTTTGCTCAATCAATAAAAATGTTCAAACGTTTCCACTGTTAAAATAGATTGCTACTACATCAGTGGAACCAATGCAAAGCATCCATCAGGTAAAAACAAGGAATTTTAGTGCACCTTTTTCGAATCCGCGCCAACCCCACCCCTTGTAGCCCTTTAACTTCCCTCATTTCCACTTTTGCGCGTTTCAATTTCGAGTTTTCTTTCGATTTTTTAAACTGATTGTTTCAAATTCTCTCGCAAATTTCTCTGTTATTTCGCAGCCTTTCGAAATTAAGTTTTGCAATAGTCGAATAACTATTTCTGTAAACGAGAGAAAACTTGTAATTCTACATGTAACAATTAGTGATTTCTATCAATTTTACAATTATGTCAGTAATGTGCCTGCTCAAATTACATATTTGTAGTGCAGATTTCGCGCTTATCTCAATATGTGAGGCTTAATAAATGTGGCTAATATATGAATATACTTACTGCTAGGTTTGCATCGGCGCATGGAGCACTTGCAGTAAAGTTACTTAATTATGTCTGACACCTGAACTCGAATTTTTTAATATTTTAATCGCTTTTTGATTTATGATTTTAGACCGCAGTGTGTTCACCTTTAACTCAGTCAGTCAGTCAGTCAGTCAGTCAGTGAGTCAGTGAGTCGTCAGTCAGTCAGTCAGTCAGTCAGTCAGTCAGTCAGTCAGTCAGTCAGTCAGTCAGTCAGTCAGTCAGTCAGTCAGTCAGTCAGTCAGTCAGTCAGTCAGTCAGTCAGTCAGTCAGTCAGTCAGTCAGTCAGTCAGTCAGTCAGTCAGTCAGTCAGTCAGTCAGTCAGTCAGTCAGTCAGTCAGTCAGTCAGTCAGTCAGTCAGTCAGTCAGTCAGTCAGTCAGTCAGTCAGTCAGTCAGTCAGTCAGTCAGTCAGTCAGTCAGTCAGTCAGTCAGTCAGTCAGTCAGTCAGTCAGTCAGTCAGTCAGTCAGTCAGTCAGTCAGTCAGTCAGTCAGTCAGTCAGTCAGTCAGTCAGTCAGTCAGTCAGTCAGTCAGTCAGTCAGTCAGTCAGTCAGTCAGTCAGTCAGTCAGTCAGTCAGTCAGTCAGTCAGTCAGTCAGTCAGTCAGTCAGTCAGTCAGTCAGTCAGTCAGTCAGTCAGTCAGTCAGTCAGTCAGTCAAACATAGACAGAGATGTTTTACCAAATACGCAGTAATTGCAATGCAATAAAAATAATATACCTACACTGGTATAATTAAAATTTAAAATTGACAATTGGTGAAACAAGCATTGAAAATATAATGTTCAACAAATGGAGGACACAAAAAGTACATAATATACGTAGTAGCTCGTTAGCAAGAAGTGATAAATAAATACTACTTGAAGCCAGTAAAGTATATTAAATAACAATTAATAGTCAATATCCATTTGCAGTTATTTTGAAATTTAAAAGATATACACAAGTGTGTAAAAGTTTTTAAGTTCAAGTACATGCATGTACCTCAATTGTACAAATAATTAATATACTCGAAGTTATAACTAACCACTTGGCACCAATTTGAACAGTGTTGGTTATAAATACAACAGAAACAATTCGAAGCAGAATAGTTAACATGGAAGAAATAAAAATAAAAATAGTAATATCTATTGTAAGAGTATTTAGCACTTGAAATAATAATCGAAGAATTTAAATTACGAAAATGCAACGATCAAAAAACATTGAAAGTTATAATTTAAACAAAATTAAAATTAATTGCCAATATGTTGTTACAGTGCCTGATTCGGCATTATTAAGAAGTACGAAAATTTCAATTAAAACAATTATTGAATCGAATTAGCGAATAACTCATTTTTATCTGCCAAATAAATCTCCCATAGTAAGGGTTGTTGTTTATACGGAATATTTCTCCCAAATAATAAAATAAACTATCGCTATTGACCGTTGAAAAACAGATGCACAAGTAAAGTGCTTACATATTGCAGTCAATAATTACTTCGAGTTACTAAATTATTTCCTTTTGGCGGCCGCTACGAACGGAGCCGGACGGGCTGCCGAGGTCCCGGATTCGAACCAGCGCTGCTGCTGAGTCTGGAACAGATGTTTTGGAAATTTTTGGAAATATTACGAATATTTTATTGGGCGCTGATGCATGTAAGTTTACTGCAGGCTGACTGCCCACCCGCAGCCAGCGCAGTCGAAGCAGTCATTGGCGAGAGCAGACGGAGCGCGCTGACCCTACACCAAATCTGACTTAACCTGACCCAATTAGCTGACACAAATCTGGCTTAACCTGACACAATTAGCTGACACAAATCTGACTTAACCTGACACAATTAGCTGACACAAATCTGGCTTAACCTGACCCAATTAGCTGACACAAATCTGGCTTAACCTGACACAATTAGCTGACACAAATCTGGCTTAACCTGACACAATTAGCTGACACAAATCTGGCTTAACCTGACACAATTAGCTGACACAAATCTGGCTTAACCTGACACAATTAGCTGACACAAATCTGACTTAACCTGACCCAATTAGCTGACACAAATCTGGCTTAACCTGACACAATTAGCTGACACAAATCTGACTTAACCTGACCCAATTAGCTGACACAAATCTGACTTAACCTGACCCAATTAGCTGACACAAATCTGACTTAACCTGACACAATTAGCGGACACAAATCTGACTTAACCTGACACAATTAGCTGACACAAATCTGACTTAACCTGACACAATTAGCTGACACAAATCTGGCTTAACCTGACCCAATTAGCTGACACAAATCTGGCTTAACCTGACCCAATTAGCTGACACAAATCTGGCTTAACCTGACCCAATTAGCTGACACAAATCTGGCTTAACCTGACCCAATTAGCTGACACAAATCTGACTTAACCTGACCCAAACTGACCCAAATCTGACCCAAACCTGACCCAAACCTGACTTAACTTGACCCAAGCTGACCCAAACCTGATCCAACCTGACACAAACCTGACACAAACCTGACCTGACCGACGCTGGCTGAAGCTGACTCAACTCAACCTGACCAGCTCAACTCACCGACTTTTTGCCGCCGGTGAGCCCCGCAGTGATGAGGCCCTGCAGCTCCGACTTGGCGCCGCCGCCGCCGCCGCCGCCGCCCGACGCTTCGGACAGCCGCGATTGGCCGCGAGAAACACCGCTGACCTCCAGGCCGAGGCTCGTCCCGTTGTTGGCGGCGGATGTCCACCCGGATGCCGACTGCTTTTGCCCGTTCGCCCCGCCGTCGCAGCGGCCACCTCCGCGTCCGTCAGCAGCCGAAGACGCTGCTGCAGCGCCGGGCCGAAATGCGAGCTCGTGAAGTCGCGCAGGCGCACCCGCTCGGCCGTGGGCACCCGCGGCTTGGAGTGGTGAGTCAGGCGGGGCGTGCCGGTCTGGCAGGGGCGGAGGGTTGTGAGTCTGTTGTTGGATTGTCGCATTGGGTTGCGAGTCTGTTGTTGGATTGTCGCATTGGGTTGTGAGTCTGTTGTTGGATTGTCGCATTGGGTTGTGAGTCTGTTGTTGGATTGTCGCATTGGGTTGTGAGACTGTTGTTGGATTGTCGCATTGGGTTGTGACTCTGTTGTTGGATTGGGTTGTGAGTCTGTTGTTCGATTGTAGCATTTGGTTGTGAGTCTGTTTTTGGATTGTTGCATTGGGTTGTGAGTCTGTTGTTCGATTGTAGCATTGGGTTGTGAGTCTGTTGTTGGATTGTTGCATTGGGTTGTGAGTCTGTTGTTGGATTGTTGCATTGGGTTGTGAGTCTGTTGTTGGATTGTTGCATTGGGTTGTGAGTCTGTTGTTGGATTGTTGCATTGGGTTGTGAGTCTGTTGTTGGATTGTTGCATTGGGTTGTGAGTCTGTTGTTGGATTGTTGCATTGGGTTGTGAGTCTGTTGTTGGATTGTTGCATTGGGTTGTGAGTCTGTTGTTGGATTGTTGCATTGGGTTGTGAGTCTGTTGTTGGATTTTTGCATTGGGTTGTGAGTCTGTTGTTGGATTGTTGCACTTTGTTGTGAGTCTGTTGTTGGATTGTCTCGCAATAGGTTATGATAATATTTTTTGCAATTTTGTTGGGCAGAATTCTAAAAACAAACGGTGAAATTTATCAATGGTGTAATAGATTGCATAGATAGTTGCATCTAAATACATGCTTGTAGGAATTAAATTTTAAGGAAATTCATTAGGAAATTTAAGCGCAAACTTTATTAATTGAAGGCTCATTGCTTGGCTGTTAAATTCCGAGAGTTGATCGATTAACTGAAAAAGTGCATAGCGATTAGTTAATAACACCTGTAGATCAAGCTAATTTATCGGATTAGTAAATTTTGAGTTACTGGCGCAACCGCAAAAGGTCATTGTTATGCCAACCACAACACATCAGAGCTCTGAGATTTATTAAACTGCACTCAGATTGCAATGAAAATGCACAAGTTTTTTACTCTGGGCTCCTGTGCAGGGGCTCGTCTGCCATTTTCGGAAGAGTCTGTCAAAAACTTCATAGTCCGCTGCAAATATTTTGAAATCAGTTCATTCAATAAGCAACCATAGCCGGTTAATTTAGATGCAATTGAACTCTTTCCATCTACTACAATTTAAATGACCAACTAAACTTAAAGAAAGTTCATTTGGAATTAGTAAACATGCAATCGTTGTAGGAAAGGATGCTTCTACAAGAATAATACAACAAGCGATATGATAATAATATTTAGTGGTGCATGCCAGCCCAGCTCACCTCAGTAAGCAGAGTCAGAGGCTCAAGGCGTTTCGCGCCACTCGAATTCGCTTCGGGCTTGGCACGACCGCTGTGAATGAATAGAAGTGAGAGGGACAGATGGAGAGAGTAAAACTTTACAACTGGTCAGTACTACTTACTACTCGAAGCAGCTGAGTAGTATAATATTAAATTAAGCGTTTATTTTGGCATTATTACAGCATCATATTCATATTCATATTTTAGTGAGATCAAGTTTTCTAATTTTCTCGGTATTTTGTTGAAATTATATAGCGACTGCGAATCATCATGGGATAAATCAATTTTGAAGCAATTTCTGGGATATTAGCGGTAGTTACGGCGAAATTTGAAAATTGAAGCAGTTTGCTTGCGTTTAAAATTTTACCTTGAAGATTTCTGAGATTTGGGCCACACGATTCGGTTGCGATACCTTCATGTTGACGCAGTGGTTTTTCGCTTAAGCAGGTTTTTAGCTTTGCAGTGATCAAGGACGGCTTACGCCAGGGTTCGGCAAACCTTTTTTACTTCAAGGGCCAGATGGAGAACACAGCGCATGATTGCGGGCCGGAATAGGGAGAGAGGAGAGGAGAGGAGAGAAGAGGAGAAAAGAGAAGAGGAGTGGTGAGAAGAGAGAAGGGAAAAGAGAAGGGAGGGGAGAGGAGAGAGGAGAGAAGAGAGAGGAAATTAGAGAGAAGAGAGCTGAGAAGCGATAAAAACCTTGAGCGGGCCGGATTGCTATTGTGAAGTTACAAAGAACGCGAGGGCCGGTTAGAGAGGCTTCGCGGGCCGGGGTTTGCCGACCCATGGGCCTTAATAGGTCGGACCAGGCCTTAAGCGGACGCTTCGTTTCTTTAAAAATATCGAATGCTTGTCTTTCTTGTGACTTGACTGTTTTATGACGTCAGTTACTTGCCAATGTTCGCGCCCTGTGACGCTGTTTTCATAAGACCTAACAGCGTATTCTGTTGTTGTTGTTGATGTTTTTTGTTTTTTTTGTTTTTTTCGCAATGTTGTTGTTGGGGCTGTCTGATTCGGGCAAACTCGGTTCTCTAAAGTTGCAGAAACGCATTCCACAGCCGGCGACCGGCCTCCGGCTCGCGGCAGAGGTCGCTCAGGCTGGTCACGCCGAGCTGTCGTCGTACACGGTCCAGGGCAGGGCATTCTGTGGCCACGTGCACGTTCGTTTGTTCGCCAAGTTCGCAGTGCTGGCAGGTCGCCGATGTAGCAAGGCCGATGCGGTTTGCGTACGCCGCTAGCTTGGTGTTGTGGCCAACGCGGAAGCGCACGTATTCGGCCCTCTCCGCCACCGGCCATCTGGCTTCGGTGCGCCATTTGGGGCCGCCGGCGCCGTACGTCGCCTCCGACCTGGTGTGCCTCCAGCCGCTGCGTCTCTGCAGGTGGGTCCTGATCTCCAGCTTAGCTGCTTCAGCCGTCCAGCCTGGTCCATCCGGGCCGTTGTTGATGTTGTTGATGTTGCTTTTGTTGTTATTGTTGTTGTTGTTGTTTTTGTTGTTATTGTTGTCGTTGTTGTTGTTATTGTTGTTGTTGTTATTGTTATTGTTGTTGTTATTGTTGTTGTTGTTGTTGTTATTGTTGTTGTTGTTGTTGTTATTGTTGTCGTTGTTGTTGCTGCTGTTGTTGTGCATCTATCTCTATAGTATAACCCAAGCCTTCAAAGATTTTCTAAGAAACGAAGTCAAGTTTCCCCATGCCACTTAAGCCGTCAATGTTACTGACATTCGAAGCGCAAAAAGTCATGTTAAATTGTGCATTTGTTGCTTGTTAGTGCAGGCGTAAACTTTCTTTTTGTTTCCTCTGCTTAAGTTATCAAAAGCAGGGAGAGAAAATTCAAATATAAAAACTACAGTTAGCTCTCTCTCTCTCTCTCTCTCTCTCTGGGTGTTTCTAGCCTATGCTAAACTTTGGGTTGAAGCTTTACTATTACGAGTAGTTCAGGTTCGGTGAACTGTTTTACCTCCAGGGAAATAAATAGCCTATAGCTAAATGTCTGCGGGGTAGATGAGCGAAGGAAAGACACGGAATAGAGATACTGAAGAGAAAATAGATAAGAGATAAGAGAAGTTAGAATAAAGGCAAAAAGAGAATATGAGAGGAGAGATGGTATGAGCTATGGGATTTGAGAAGAGATGAGAAATGGGAAAAGAGAAAAGAGAGAAGAGGAGAGAGAGGAGGGGAGAGAAAAGAGGGGAGAGGAGAGACGAGAAAGAAAGTGAATAAGAGAGAAGAGAGAAGAGAGAAGAGAAGAGAGAAGAGAGGAGAGGGAAGAGAGGACAGAAGAGAGCTTTTGAGCGGCCCGAATTGCTATTGTGAAGTTTCAAAGGACGGCGGGCCGAACCTTTTCTGACCCCTGCTCAGTTGTTGGTCTATTTTTTCCGAATAAGCTCATATTTCACAAATGCCAGTGTTATCATTTTATGACACTAAGCGCTGGCTGAGACGGGCATTTTTCACTTCGACGGCTATTGTTCTGCTGAGAAGCGGCATTGAAGAGTGGACATTCAATTAAACTGGACCCCACTGTAATAAAAGTTTGATACGAGTATATCTATAATTGGGCGCAATGAGCGAGCAAGCAAGCAGCTGCTGCTATCGCATCGGTTTCCGGCCTTTTATTAGGCCAGCTTATGAGAGTACAAAACTGTTTAACAAAGAACCGAGAGAGCGCGTTGTCATTTTTCCACCTGTCGTGGTTGCGCCTCTATCGCTCACCTGATTATGAAGTACGAAGGAGGGACAATTTTCCTGCAGGGTAGGGAGGCGAGTCAGTTAATTTGTTGGCACTGCAGACACTCTTAAATAGAAGTTTTTGATTAGTGAGCGATGTCAGATACTTAATCTACCTGCAACTGATACTAGTATCTCAAACTGGAGAGCTTTTTAGGGCTGTGCTCCAGTTAAGGATCTGGGAGGCTGACCCAGTAACTGAGGATTTGGGAGGCTGGACCAGCAGCTGAGGATTTGAGAGGCTGGCCCAGCAGCTGAGGATCTGGGAGGGTGGCCCAGCAGCTGAGGATCTGGAAGGCTGGCCCAGCAGCTGAGGATCTGGAAGGCTGGCCCAGCAGCTGAGGATCTGGAAGGCTGGCCCAGCAGCTGAGGATCTGGAAGGCTGGCCCAGCAGCTGAGGATCTGGAAGGCTGGCCCAGCAGCTGAGGATCTGGAAGGCTGGCCCAGCAGCTGAGGATCTGGAAGGCTGGCCAGCAGCTGAGGATCTGGAAGGCTGGCCCAGCAGCTGAGGATCTGGGAGGCTGGCCCAGTAATTGAGGATCTGGGAGGGTGGCCCAGCAGCTGAGGATCTGGGAGGCTGGCCCAGCAGCTGAGGATCTGGAAGGCTGGCCCAGCAGCTGAGGATCTGGAAGGCTGGCCCAGCAGCTGAGGATCTTGGAGGCTGGCCCAGCAGCTGAGGATCTGGGAGGCTGGCCCAGCAGCTGAGGATCTGGGAGGCTGGCCCAGTAATTGAGGATCTGGGAGGCTGGCCCAGCAGCTGAGGATCTGGGAGGCTGGCCCAGCAGCTGAGGATCTGGGAGGCTGGCTCAGCAGCTGAGGATCTAGGAGAGGGACAGGATTTAAAAAGATCTTCGAGATCTCCGGCCGTAGACGCAGACGGAAAATCTGATGCTGCCTAAAATTTCACTATTTTTTCTTTCCACAGAAAGAGCGAATTAAAATAATCCAAGCGCCAACTAACTTGGTGACCAAATCGACTTGCTGACCGATGGAGCCTGCGGCCTCGAGCTCCGCAGAGGAGGTGGCTGTCTGCTGCTGGAACAGCCGCGTCACCCGCTCGCTGCCAGCGCTGCCGCTACGAGCCGCTGCTTGTTGCGGCGGAGGCGGAGACTGCGGCCGCGGCTGCGGTGGTGGCGGAGGAGACAAGAACGGAGGCGGCGAGGACAGTCGGACGGGGAAGCCGCTAATTGAGGGCGCCTGGCGTAGCAGAAGCTGCTGCTGCTGCTGCTGCTGCTGCTGCTGCTGCTGAGTCCCGCTAGCGTAGAGATTTGCTAGGTAGCTGTGCTCATTGGTGTAGCACTTCAGGTAACCCTCCGAGCTGAGTGACTGTACAAAGACAAATGGCTTCGACCGGATGCCACCTCCAGTCTTGTTAAGGAAACTGGGCTGCTGCTGCTGCCGGGCGATCGGTTTCACCGTGTATGCGGCCTTTGGCGGCGTCAGCTGATTGTCGACCCCGGTCTCCCAGCCGGTGAGGAATTGGTTGCTGCGCCTGTCGCTGGCCTGAAAGTCGGTCATTTCGATATTGGAATTACTGAATCCATTTTTAGAATTTCTCATACGTTCACTATTATATTTACTGACAAAAAATCCTGATTGTGGAAATCAACCAATTTCGATTTGCTTTTTACTTCTTTGTTTGAAGCAAATCAAATTTATAAAAGATTGTAATTTTTTTAAAGATATTTTTGTATCAACTCAAATAAAATTTTAAGCCACATGGGTAATTTTGTGTTTAAATTTTAAATTTTGGATTGTTAAATATAATTTGATATATTTTTTTAAGATAAGCTGGTTACCTGTTAAATAAAATGTATAGCAAAAATAATAACTTCATAGCATATAGGAATTATATTTGGGCTACATTAAATAACTAAAAGACAGCACAGACTAACAAAAAGACTGACATAATATCTCAATCTCAACAATATTAGAATAAACACTCACCGTTCTATTGCGTTCATTTGTTTTTTGGTCGAGCTTTAAAAAGAACGAATTTGCATCAAGTGTGCCGCATATTTCAATTAAATTTCTTTGATGTGCCCTGTCGCCAAATTTTGCTTGACACATCATTTTAAAAACCAGACGTATTTGCTAAGATAGTGACACAGATATGCATAGCTTAAAACAGCAGATGTCTTTTTCTCTAGTCCCAATTGATGTGTTTGGTTTGAAGAGTTTCAAAGAAAAAAGTTTTAATCAAGTAGCAAACTCTCAACTCTTTTGCTTTATTGTATTCTTTATTGCATTATTGTTTAGTTTAATGCATCATCGTCAGAGTACCTAGTTTTATCAATTAAACGTACTAAGTATGTTAATTGGTTACGTTATCAAATCTGTGCGATCATCTAGAATTTAGAATTCGAGATGTACACTAAATTTACCAGGGATTTTTTATATTTCCTGTACGCAAGTTTTTTCAAAGCTGAATTTAAACTGATTACTTTGTATAACAGTCTGAGTAAAATCTCTGTAAAACAATCAGATTCTGAGTTTGTTTAACTGCTTAAAAACCTCAATTGCTTTAAATTACACGAAGCCGGTGATTTTTTTTCGTGATTTGCAATTTAAGTTTGAAACGTGCCATGAGAGCGTCACGGAGAAGATATACATATTTTAACTAAGCGCGCATACAATGCATGCAACGAAGGAGCGAGCGCAATGAGCGAATGTATACTTTTTGTTATTGTAAGCATTGCATGTTTAAAAGCGCTTAAACAAAAAGGTGTTCAAAAATTAAAAAATTTTTAAGTACGTAATACATGTAAATTTTTTAATTATGTCAGAACCAAAGTGCAGGCGAGCAGTTCAGCCAATCTACATGTATACTCCTGTACAGGAAGTTGCCGAGGAGTCGGTTCACGTACTTACATGTAAATCCCGAAGACTCACCGAGCTGCGCTTGCTTTGGATGACTGCATGGTTGCACGTCTATAGGAGCTGGGGCAAGCTGAATCTGATGGAACGTAGGAAACAGCGGCGTCAGGCTTGGAGCCATGGCTCCAGGAACGGCTGGACCAGGCTTAGAAACGCAACGACGCATCCGAAAGGTTGCAGCTGCATATCAAGGACCACTGTATATAGCTGTATACACTGTAGCTGTACACGGACGGCTGTACAAGGACGGCTTTAGTCGTCCTTGCTGCATATGCTATGCAACGACAATCCAATGCAGCTGTCAAAATGTGATAGATGGGTGCAAAAACAATTTGATCAGCTTCGTAAGTCGAATTGCATGCATAAGCCTATCAACTTGAATGGGGTGGAGCACCAACTCAGAAGTTCTATACAGGGACTACCTCAAACACCGGGACGGGAAACTAAAGTTTTTTACGAGGCTGGCTGGCAATTATTTGCATTAGAGAGATGCTGTGTTACAATTTGTTGTCTATGGTTATTTTCTACTGCTGATAAAAGACCAGCCTCGTAAAAAATTCCTAGTTTCCCGTCCCGGTATTTGAGTAGTCCCTGGTTCTATATGTAGAGACTATATACGATATTGACTATTGATTTTATATTGAATTGTACAGGGAACTAGACTTGATCCGCCCTATACGGGACTAATTTACTGTTCATTCCTTATTTTTGTGTCTAGTTGTTTAGTATACGACTCGAATACGAGCCCTTGAAAATGTCAGTGGAACGAAATTTCGCTGGCTAGCCATAATAATAATTAAAGTTTGTGCTAAACTCTGAAACTCCAGAAGTAAAGATAATTAGATGCGTAATAGCTTAACAGTTATACTCTGCTTTGCCTGCCTGCAGTATAGTAACACACCTGCATTTCTGAAATCATAGTCGATAATATTGTTAAACTTGTTCGAAATTTTTTTGACTCGTGTACTCAAGAGAGAAATAGCTAGATTGAACAACAAGCTAGTATAGGAGATTGTCCGCCCTTAAACCCGCCACCCTCCGAGATGAACTCAGAAAATTCGCGACATTTAACAGAAAAGCTTGCCGCTACAGGAAAAAAAACGGTCAAGCGAGACAATGGCACACCTGGATTCGTTTAACTCCTCTCTCTTTAACACAGATTTCCCACCCGATGCTTATCTACTCGACACAGCTTCTCCCGCCGGGATCTTTGAATTTTTTTTCCTCGGCTTTCCTCCTCCCCTACCCGCCGATAAAGAGAGAGCCGAGTTGTTCCCCATCGTTTCTTCAGCCTCCCTTTGCGCTCCGGTCCTTTATTTGAGGCCCCCTACAGCGCCTGGCGCAGCTGAGCCCAGCCTCACAGCCAGACCCCCAGCTTTTCCGCATCGCAGAGATCCCGCTTGAAAGATCCCCTATTTCTTTTATTCCCCTTCCACTAAACAGTCCGCCCATCTTTTACTCAACAACGAGGCTCTCCTGTATTATTCACAGTTCGAATTTGGCTTGGCTTCTGGTTGATGGAGAACAGGATGAAAGAATAGTCAACTGAAGGCTGCGACAGTGTGCTGGCTGGGGTTGTGTTCTGGGCTCTGAAGAATTAATGCAAACTTCATTGTGCTCCAGTGTATTGTCTCTCATTTTAAAAGATCCTTAGAGATTAAGAGCACCACTGAGTCATATCTGCTTTAGGTTAATTACAAATATCTGTTGTGATATATAATTGAACATTGATTTTTGCCATTTGGTGAAGCCGAGAAAAGGAACGAAAAAGATCAGAAAGAGAGTGATGAGAGATAGCGGAAAGAGTGATGAGAGATAGTGGAAAGAGAGTGATGAGAGATAGCGGAAAAGAGTGATGAGAGATAGCGGAAAAGAGTAATGAGAGATAGCGGAAAAGAGTGATGAGAGATAGCGGAAAGATAGTGATGAGAGATAGCGGAAAAGAGTGATGAGAGATAGCGGAAAGATAGTGATGAGAGATAGCGGAAAAGAGTGATGAGAGATAGCGGAAAGATAGTGATGAGAGATAGCGGAAAAGAGTGATGAGAGATAGCGGAAAGATAGTGATGAGAGATAGCGGAAAGAGAATGATGAGAGATAGCGGAAAGAGAGTGATGAGAGATAGCGGAAAGAGAGTGATGAGAGATAGCGGAAAAGAGAATGATGAGAGATAGCGGAAAGAGAGTGATGAGAGATAACGGAAAGAGTGATAAGAAATGTTCAAAGCATTGAGTCCGATACTTAACACCTGCTAGGATGGCTACTGTGTTGATGTGCAGTTGCCATGCCAGGCAGAAGCACAACATGCGAACTGATCAATGGTGTCTGACACAACAGGAGGCAAATATTTGGCTGGGTATGCCAAGCCGGACCCCCTGTGCAGCAAATGACTGGCTAGTTAAATTCCTCTGATTCAACATGTGCACCAACCTTCCCTCGACCGTGATTTTGTGTGCCACATCCCATTGTCCAGCGCAACAGTTGGGAGAGAGGGGGGGGGGTCGGCAACTGCCCTCAGGCAGCGTCGAACTGACGAGTTTAGGGAGTGTAAATTTGAGACCTTTATAGATTTGATAAATCAGAAGACGGCGAGTTTAAAAATGAGTATCAAGTTGATCACTGCCCCATCTCCTATAGCAAGCTTTATTTGGAAAGATGCGTGCTCCATTCGACTCATTGGAAGTCCTCAGGCGAGTAAAGCTTCAACTTCTCTCCCTTAGCTTCTTCTTCTAGGGGGAGAAGCGCCTATCGTGTTGCTCTCACGGGCACAATGGGAAATAAAGAGAGATTGGAACAGACGTTGCCAGGCGGATACTCAAGACAGAAAGGAGCGGAACTGAGACTCGAACGGATGCTGCAACAGCGGCGCTCTGATTTCAGTAACTGAGGGGATCCAGACTCGTTTGACACTGGATAAGGAACAGGAAATCTGAACTCAATCAGGCTCCTGCGTCAGGCAAATCGGAAGATTCTCAAGCCACAACTGGCTTCCCTGCTTCCTTCATCTAACCTGGCAAAACGGATCTGCTTTTCGCTTTGTGCTGGCGTGACAGCTGAGGCAGAAGGCCGCAGCAGTCACAGATCGCCAAAATAAAGTGAGGTGCTCTTTCAAGTTTTGCCAAAACAGAGAATTGCGAAAAAAATTGACGAGTGAAAGCGCTCAAAATACAGTCATATTTTCAAAACAGATTTTTGCACAGCGCTGAATGGGGTTTGGCCATAGACAAAATCGGTCGGGAACATCAGCGCTACATGTTCCTGTCTCGCTGATGCATTTTGCAGCAGTAATCTGCTCCAAACGCGTTTGCAGCGGCCTTCTGCTTTAGCTTGCCCATGCATAGCTAATGCAGGGGTTGGGATTTTCTATGCCTGGTTTATCCCATTTAGACCCCAGAGCAGTTCAAATCCCCGAGCTCCCCGCTGGGGTTAGGGGGAGATTGTGAAAGCCGCGCGCAGCGGGGGGTTGGCAGGTTAAATCTCAAACTGCTTCTCTACTTTAAACTCGGATTAAGGAAAAAAAGCGGGAGAGTCTCGGGTGAGACTATTTCTCTCCATCTTTCTCCTAGCGGGCCCTCCATTTTCAAAAATATCTTCGCAGTCTTCCACAGTCTTTGATTCCCCACTTATCCTGGCCTCAGGTGCGCCAAGGACCATAAAACGGCAGTGTTGAGTTTCGCCGTCAACAGTTTATCCCACCGGCAGATTTTTAAAATTGTTTTGATGTTTCTCTTTCTTCCGCCTAGAAGAGAAGCCACAAAAATTGCAATGGGAAAATTGTTTTTCATAGAATTTTTGGAGACGGCGTTTCAGTCAGCACAGATGGTGCTGCAGAGTTGTCATATGTACAGGTGAAAAATATTCTCAAACGTCTAAATGAGGACTTCAATGAGTCAAAGTGAAGCTGCATAAAAGAGTCAAAGTGAATCCTCAGGGAGGGGGGTCAAAATGAATCCTCAGGGAGGGGGGGTCAAAATAAATCCTCAAGGAGGGGGGGTCAAAATGAATCCTCAGGACAGTCAAAATGAATCCTCAGGGGGTCAAAATGAATCCTCAGGAGAGTCAAAATGAATCCTCAGGAGAGTCAAAATGAATCCTCAGGGGTCAAAATAAATCCTCAGGGGGTCAAAATGAATCCTCAGGAGAGTCAAAATGAATCCTCAGGAGAGTCAAAATGAATCCTCAGGAGAGTCAAAATGAATCCTCAGGAGAGTCAAAATGAATCCTCAGGAGAGTCAAAATGAATCCTCAGAAGAGTCAAAATGAATCCTCAGGAGAGTCAAAATGAATCCTCAGGAGAGTCAAAATGAATCCTCAGGAGAGTCAAAATGAATCCTCAGGAGAGTCAAAATGAATCCTCAGGAGAGTCAAAATGAATCCTCAGGAGAGTCAAAATGAATCCTCAGGAGAGTCAAAATGAATCCTCAGGAGAGTCAAAATGAATCCTCAGGAGAGTCAAAATGAATCCTCAGGAGAGTCAAAATGAATCCTCAGGAGAGTCAAAATGAATCCTCAGGAGAGTCAAAATGAATCCTCAGGAGAGTCAAAATGAATCCTCAGGAGAGTCAAAATAAATCCTCAGGGTGTCAAAATGAATCCCCAGGGGGTCAAAATGAATCGTCAGTGGGGTCAAAATGAGTCGTCAGTGGGGTCAAAATGAGTCCTCAGTATGAACCCTCAAGGATGCAACATGACGCTTCAAAGGTGACCAAGAATTAGGTTAAAATTGCTTTCTTACTTTCGCTGTCTGAAGTCCGCAGTCCAATTCTTGCTCAAAACGGTCGTCATAGACAGTCATAACATGGCATAGCGACGACCCCGGAGACAAGACGAACTCCTAATTGTCTCACAGATGGATGACAAAAATAATTTTAAATAGGCTGAATGCCAACCAACAATCAATAGCCAAGGTCGGTCACAACAGGTAGACCATGCCTCGAGGGCCTTGGGGTATATTGATACTGCCCATCCTTCAGTATAGAACAAGCGATCTCACTGGATACTATATTTATATAATTATATTTACTAATCAGCAGAGCACAGCACCAGCTGCTATCATTTTGAAACCCCATTGAAATTTTATTGTCTAAAAAACGGGGATGATTAAAATTATTTTTCTTCCTTCTGTCATCTCAGCATCTGGGCGCTGCACTATCGCTCTATGAAATCTTGGCGGCAATGAACCGGGTATAGAGACTGAAGTTTGTTCGAACTCGAGCGTACAGGTGCCACTCTAATATTCGTTCGCTAATTCACTAATTATGGGGACAGGAGGATCAGAGGCAACACGTGGGACTGTCCAGCCAAACCCTTAATACTCAGACCCCGATTTCGAACCCATTTTCGAATTTGAAAGGTGTTTTTCCAGCACCTATTCGCCTACTGCTGTCAGAGTGGCATCGGATGCACCTGGCCTTGGCAACTCTCTTTGATTCGGGGAGGTGTGACGTTCGAGTCCGTTGCTTGCATGGCAACTAAAAATAATTTGGAACAGTAACCAAAGTGGCAAGCACTACGGCCTGCGGTGGGCGGATGTGCGAAAATGCTTGCCTCACCCCATTAAGTCCAACGAAGGAAGGTGTCTCAGGGGAGTGTTCAGTGTGAGTGTTCAGGGTGAGTGTTCACGGTGAGTATTCAGGGTGAGTGTTCAGGATGAGTGTTCAGGATGAGTGTTCAGGGTGAGTGTTCAGGGTGAGTGTTCAGGGTGAGTGTTCAGGGTGAGTGTTCAGGATGAGTGTTCAGGATGAGTGTTCAGGGTGAGTGTTCAGGGTGAGTGTTCAGGGTGAGTGTTCAGGGTGAGTGTTCAGGGTGAGTGTTCAGGGTGAGTGTTCAGGGTGAGTGTTCAGGATGAGTGTTCAGGATGAGTGTTCAGGGTGAGTGTTCAGGGTGAGTGTTCAGGGTGAGTGTTCAGGGTGAGTGTTCAGGGTGAGTGTTCAGGGTGAGTGTTCAGGGTGAGTGTTCAGGGTGAGTGTTCAGGGTGAGTGTTCAGGGTGAGTGTTCAGGGTGAGTGTTCAGGATGAGTGTTCAGGATGAGTGTTCAGGGTGAGTGTTCAGGGTGAGTGTTCAGGGTGAGTGTTCAGGGTGAGTGTTCAGGATGAGTGTTCAGGGTGAGTATTCAGGGTGAGTGTTCAGGATGAGTGTTCAGGGTGAGTGTTCAGGGTGAGTGTTCAGTGTGAGTGTTCAGGGTGAGTGTTCAGGGTGAGTGTTCAGGGTGAGTGCTCAGGGTGAGTGCTCAGGGTGAGTGCTCAGGGTGAGTGCTCAGGGTGGGCGCACTGAATGTTTCAGGTGGGGCTGAATTTTCGGTTGCAGATTGCACAAGGTGTCGGATCAAGAAGATGACAGCCAACCAGCACATCACAGACAGTCCTTGATAAGCGGACGCCACGCCGGCATCCACAAATGGCGCAGATTATTCTCAAAGAAATTATTCTCCAACGCTCTTTGACGCACGCCGCCTGACAAGCAAACAGCTGTGCCAATTGAAAAAAAATAATTCACCGCAGCGCTCTGCTGCTTTTGGCTGAGGCGCCAGACTGCAGGGAACCTCAGGTGGAGGCTGCATTGGGAGAGGTTAATTTTTCTTATTTTTTTCCTCGCCTCCTCCTTTCCTTAGTCGAATGCAGCCGCCGATAATGCGCCTCAAATTACCAAGAAAATGCTGCATGCGAGGCTCCCGCTGGCCAAAGCGAAATCCAGCAAAAAGGCAATTTTTTTATTTTGGTCGACGAAATTCGTTTCCATTGCTAATGTTGTAAAGCTGGAGCCTGCAGAAAAACAACCCACCTATCTCCTGCAGGTCTTTTAGCTACTAACTAAACTTTACATAACTTTGTCTGCTGTTGAAGCTCTAGTACATAATAATCAATCAATTGGATTGTTAGAAATAGTTTATTATTAAAATCCGTTAAAAAGTCATATACCCCTTAAGCGACATTGTCACACAACCGGCGAGAGGCTGAGTTCTAAAAATAGAATTTAATCAAATAAATGTCTTTGAAAAAGATAAAACTATTTTCTGACTTCTACATGTACATGTAAGAGATCGACAATCGAAAAGATGACTTTGAGAAAATGCATTTGACAAAATGCCTGTAGCTTATCGCGTTTATCAAAATCTGCCATTGCGCTGTTGTGACTGCGCGCGCTTCTGACAATGCCAGCCTACCCGCCAAAATGAATCATTCAAATGAAACTTGAAAAAAATTGGCCCCAAGAGGCTGATCTTATTATCACCTCCATAATTATGATGAAAAGCCTTCATTACGGCGAAGACTCTGAGAAGAGAGGGTCTCGCAGACTGACGCATTGAGTTGGAAAAAATGGAAGCATCTTCAATCCACCTGTCCCTAGAGCGCCAGCGATTGGCCCTCGGCGAACCCCGCCCCCGGTCCTCCAGAGTCCTCAGGCTGCCTGCCATTGGGCGAGGCGACCTGCCACGGCGAGCGATCTAAAAAACGAATATTAAATCTCGAATTTCGCTGGCCAAATTCAACAAACCAAGAAAAAAAACTAACAGTTTCTAACCGAACTAATTTTCTCAATCTCATATAAAATCCAAGCAACTAATGTCGGTCGAATCGCATCTGCCCGAATCGATGGACGTCGAAGATTCCCCTACGTCGCCGGAGCAGCAGCAGCAGAGATTCGCGGTCTCCGCCTCCACCTCCGCCTCCGCCGGCATGGTGAAATCCGAGTTGACGGAGCGGCGGGCTATGATGCTGTTCACACCTGACCAGGCGGCCTGCGTCTGCGAGGCCCTGATCCATCGTGGCGACATGCACCGGCTTGGCATGTTCCTCGCTTCCCTGCCGGCCGCAGACGAGGCCATCATGCACTCTGAATCGGTGCAGAAGGCCCGAGCCGCCGTGGCGTTCCACAACAGCTCATTCACCGAGCTGTACAAAGTGCTGGAGGGCTACCAGTTCCAGCCTGCCAGCCACCCCTACCTGCAGCAGATGTGGTACAAGGCTCACTACATCGAGGCGCAGAAAATACGCGGCCGCCCGCTCGGTGCAGTCGATAAGTATCGCCTACGTCGTAAATATCCCCTGCCAAAGACCATCTGGGACGGCGAGGAGACGATCTACTGCTTCAAGGAGAAGTCGCGTCAAGCTCTGAAAGAGTGCTACAAGCAGAATCGTTATCCGACTCCCGAGGAGAAGAAGCAGTTGGCCAGTTCCACTGGCCTGACCATGACGCAGGTCAGCAACTGGTTCAAGAACCGGCGTCAGCGGGACCGCACGCCGCATCATCATCAGCAGCAGCATCAGCATCAGCTGATTCAGGCCCAGGGCGTTCACATGCCGCAGTGCCAGTGAGTACGCACGAGACCCCCGCATTTAATCTGGTTGGCCGGGTACGGCCGAAGTTGCTAAATGCGTCCAACCACTCCGAAGACATTTCCCTCTCCCGGATGCTGCTCGCGCCCTAATCCCCGCTAGTCTCCTAATCCATCGTGCGGGATCAGATTTCGGGCGCTGCTTAAAGCACTGCGGCTACGCAGGGAAGGCTGAGAATGCAGGAGAGGTCCAGACATTTCGGGTTGCCCACCCGCCTGCCCCCTTCCAATCTGCACAGAATCTTAATGATGCTTTTCCAGGTTTGTTTCTCGTTTCCTCAATCCTCAAAGCTGCCTAGAGAGACTGAGAGCTTCCTGAGAGCCGAAACAGACGAAGCAGAGGGATAACATGGGGGTGGGAGTTTTCTGACATCCGACTCCGCCGAGAAGCAGTCGCGCATCATGCGGGACTCGAATTTCTGCTTCATCCCAAAGGGGGAGGGGAAAACGAAGAATAAGAAGAGAAGCAGAAAGCATGAGAAATGCGCCAGCACGCGGATAGACCGGATGGGCAACAGCGGGCCACGCCCCATCTTCATCTGAACTGAGCGCTGCAGCAGCGATAGCGACTGGGGTATCCGCCCTCGTGAATCTCCCATTGCAATTAATTAGCTCCAATAGCTATACTCTAAGTATAGACAGCCGCGTGCAATTCTCAATATTGTAAATTCTAATTTCAGCCTGGACATCAATCGGCACATGATGCTATCGAAGCTTGACGCTCAGCATCATCACGAGTACATGATGGAGGCGGCGCAGCAGCAGTTCGCAGCCGCTCGTTTCATGGCGGACGAGTGCGGCTACGGCAGCCCGCTGCAGTTCAAGCACCAGCCGCAGCACCAGCCGCCTCAGCAGGCGCAGCAGCAGCAGCAGCAGCAGCAGCAGCAGCAGCAGCAGCAGGTGCAACAGCAGCACTGCAGCAACATCTCGGCTGGTCACTGCGTCGCCTCCGATAGTCCGCCATCGGCCTATCATTCCAGCTTCGCAAACATGTACTCCGGCCTGCAGCCCCCGGATACAAGCCACGCCGCTGGCCAGGTGTACTGAGGAACTACATAATATTATGAAAATTATATTACCCTAATACAGTCACAGTCATCGGAATGATATTTATCCGTTGTGAAAAAGTTCCATCAAAAATACTACGAGCGTTGTTGACTTGAAGTGTATTTATTAAATTTAAACAAATTTGTTAATTTTATTAAACTCTGTTCTCTTCTGGTAGTCTCTAATGAAGTCTGCGAGAAAGGAAATTAAGTCAATAGAAGGGTTAAATGATGCAAACGATTTCTAACTGGTATGAGCACTTTGGTGCAATGGACTTAAATTTCAACCGTATATAATATATAGATGAGAATAGTGAATTGTTGTAAGACCCCATTTGATTTAAATGAAGTTTTCCTTTTTGTACTGTTTGTATCTTGTAAGAATTGACCAACTGTCTAAATTATGTTAGTCAGAAGAAGAAACTGTTTTTGGTTTTAAGTGAGCAATAATGTAGTAGAAAATGATTTTCTGTGTTTTGTACAGCCCAAATTTTGTATTATACATTTTTCTCTTAAATGTTAATTTTTGTGTGTATTTTTAATCTGTCCATTATTGTGTTTTTGAAACTTTGAATATGAGTTTACGCATATTTTCATGTGTCGATGTTTGACTGTTTGCTGTGAATTGTAAATGAAACTGATATTGCTGCGCTTTATTTCTTTTCTAAAATGATGGGTTAGAAATTTTTACTAAACTAAATCTGAATTATTTTTTTTGCCGATGCCATCCCTGTCTGTCGAATCGTACTGCAAGATATGCCACCGTGTCTAACTGTGTTTCACTGCCGCGAGCTGGATTAGTGAATTTAAAGTTCTCGTGGTCGATTTGTTTATCTTGATACTTTGAGTAAACTATGGGTATTTGGGTAGTTTTTTGTATCTTTGCTATCAAAATATTTGTGGCACTCCAATCCGGGTATATAATCATATACACCTTTTTCAGGAGTTCGTTGCGTTGATACAAAACGTGAGGAATCCAGCTAGACCACAATTCCTTTTAGAACGCAATGTTTCGACCGCGGTCTATAGATGGAATTTTCACAACTTTTTATTTGCCTCAATTATACCTTATATAACACACTTTAAGCTGATGACAGCAAGTTTCGAAGATTGTTTTTTTGTCTTGCATAAACCACGTGGAATACACAGCCTAGCTTCTACATTTGATTTACGTTGTTTCAATTATATACGTATACTTACTCAGTTAACCGAGAAAAAAAAAACCAAACTTGCCAAAGTACTTATAGTAAGTCAACAATACAACCTCGTGGCAAGTACCGCCGAAGTAGTTTCCGAAATTTCCAAGTACATTCAATATAAGTTCTTTCCAACTATGTAATGTTTTCTTGAGTCACTTCTTAAGTACTCTCTAAGTAGCTATACTTGCATTTATACATGGGACGTGTTCTTTGCAAACTTGAAAAGTCGATTGAAGTTAGGCAACAACATTGCATACTTTCTAAGTTCATGACAATTATACTTTGCAAACTTAAGTCAACAATGTCATCCAAGTACATGGTTGACTTGGGAAGTTAGGCATGTTTTTTCCCGGGTATTCTCTGTGTTTTCAGAGACGTGAGGCGGGCGTATTGCCGCGGCCGTGTCTCTTGGATAGGTTGATCGAGATCTTCAATCCAAGAAAAGTGCCTGAAGAGATTCAAAGTACATCATAATGGTTAATTAAAAGAGGTTGGAAAATAATATATGGCCACTGCATGTTTAAATTTAAGGTTAGAACAATGTATAAATAGCTACAGCTTATCGCATGCACTGACCCAGATGGAATATTGCCGAAATTTGGCATAGAGTTTTTTAGGGAGCACGAGAAAAGGCCGAATTGCTCGCCGAGATATTCCAGCAGTAGATTTGACCGAATTTCCAAAAAGTGGTAGTACGTGGTACAGCCACATTTAACAGAGCCGTTGTAGCCTAGTGGTTAGAACGTCGGATCGGGACTCAACTGAAAGGTCGGGGGTTCGATCCTTGACCTATTATTGACTTGGAACAATTTGTGTCATTGAGTGGACGCTACAATTTCCGAATTTCTCCAGTTCAATTATCAGTTGTGAAATGGGAACTGAAATTAGCTAAGGTAATTAAGATTGCGCGTGGCGACCCCCCTCCTTGGACAGAACAGCCGTCGTACACAAGTACGCAGCCTTCAGTCTTCAGATGCAATAGCTGCGGCTGAGCCGTTAGTTGCTACCTGCTTAATAGGACAGGTGTATTCAACTAATATTAAAATTTATTACTTGTTAGAACAATGTATAAATAGGGCAAGTATAAATTGCTCCTCTTAATTAGATTAACATAATGTTGAATTCATGCAGTCCCATTTTACTTGAGATGCTGCAAGCATTCTATCTTCGATGTTGTAAATAAATCAAGAAAAATTGAAAAAACTGCTTTTTTCATTTTAAAAATAATTATTTGGCTCTACACGTAGCTTAGCATTTTGTTAAACCATAAAAATTTCCGGACCACAAGACTAGATCATTTTTGGAAAGACGGGTTTCTAGGAAAATAACATTTTATGGTTATCGTGGCATCTGGCCATCCAGCTCTCTCAGTTTACTGTTCATCCACCTACTCTTTCTTGTATGTACTCGCATTGACTTATATCATTCATTTGTTGCTTTAACTTAAACGTATGTCTACTTGGAGTTTTCTTATTTTATACTCAAATGCCTAAACTATGTCAGTATGTGAACAGTAAATCTTCTTGCAGTTCTAAGTGAATAAGATAGTATTTATCTATAAATTAATAGAGTAATAGAGTTATTATTAAATTGAATATTGCACCTCACTCTTAATCTGTAGTTATAAACAAGTAAAACATGTAATCATAGAACATAGAACATATTTCATGAAACATAAATGTATAATATAAAACATATAAAAACTTACTTTAAATAATAATAATAAACATAAGAAGTTGATTAGTTTGACAGAAAATAATTTTATTGCATTGAATAAATATTAGGTAATGTCAATCGTAGAGTAAAATAAACCTTTTTGATTGATTTTTTCTAAAATTAATTTAACAAAATAAATTGTTTATTTAATTTGTCCTAAGATTTCTACAAAAATATAATATGTTTTGGCCATCTATAATATAATTGTTAATAAACCCAAGTAAAAAGATTTTCTATTATAGTTTTTTATCAATGGTTATATTTTATATATAGTTAGGCTTATTAGAGAAGTATTAAGTCTTATAAAATCCCTATTGGAATAAATGTTGAAAACCCATGGACGCGCATTTTAGAAAAGAGTCAAACTATTTTACCGCACTTTAGGATTATTAGAGATGTTCTAAAAGATCTGCAGTTTCATCGAAATCAAAATTCGCTAACTTTCCAAAATCAAAATTGAAATTTCCCGAAATCATAATTCAGAAAAATAAAGTTTAGTATGATCAACACTCACTTTTTCACTCTCAAGTTACTGCTTAAGCAAAAAGTAATACATTTATTATATGTAGTAGAAATTAGTTTATTTTTAGCAACTTTTTAGACACTACCAAAATTTTTACTTCTAAATTTTTTTCAAAATTGAAATTTGCTCTAAAAAATTTCAAATTTTGGAAAATTGAAATTGAATTTTTGGAACATCTCTAAGCTTAATAAATTATGAGTTTTTTAAGCCCCTTCCATAGAGGTATTATACCCATTTCCATATATATGTATTTGCTAAAGCAGCAGCCAGTAAGAAAGGGCAGCGCGCGCTGCGCTTTAGAAAAATTCCAAAAGTGCGCCGGACACCGTCCGCAGTTTTACAACTTTTTCCTATAGGGTATAAAATCTATGATTTTAATTTTCATGATAGAAAGTTTTGACAAATAAATTTGCAAGATATGGTGAAAAACTTTAAATATTATAGAAAGAATAAGTAAATTATAAAATACTGAATTAGTAAATATGATTTTATATTTCTGGTAGTGTTATTCTTTATAAATAGTATAATTTTTATTGAATAACTATTTACAAAGTGTTCCAAGAAATATAATAAATGTAAACTTAACCAAGACAATTCCCCCTTTGACAGAGACCTGAAAAAGGGGGACCAAGTGCATTTTAACCTAAATTCAGAGTTATTTCCTTCTCCCTTTTCTTTTCAGTCTTTATCCTCTAGAAATTATCCTTCTTAACAAATTTTTATACATTATTAGTATAGGTACTTTGTTGCATAAGAGCTTTGCTTAATTTGTTGTTATAGTATATATCTTTGTTTAGTATATCTCTTTGTTAACTCTTTATAATTATTTCAAAAAATATAAATTCAATAGTATCAAAATAGACTTTATATGCTAGAAACTTCATAATGAAACTTCACAAAGCATTATAGAAGATTATTTAATGACTACTTTTTATAAACTATTTTAGGTTTTTATACTCTAGGGTTACTATTATATTATAGATTGTATGCCAATAGTACAAAAGTCTTTATTTTGCTATAGTAATATGCTACAATTTTTTAAAATGAATCTTAGCTGGAAGAAAATTTTCTATTTTTTTTTAAAAACTGGTTTTATACTTAGCAACATAGAAAAGTTGTCACTGTGCCAGTGAGCAATTTCTCTTGGACTAATCTAAAATAAAAGCTGTGAAAAAACTAAGAGATAGCTTTGATCCTTCCAATCCTCGCACAGCACTCTCCCCACTTCATTCCTCAACCCAAGCCTGTCACAATGTAGCTAAGTTGCATCACTTGCAAAGATTGAGAGACTACTTCTCTCTCAAAAGTGGCAACCACAGATGGAATCTTCTGTGATGGCGACTTTTCAATTTTGCTGAGTATTTGTATATTAAAAAAATTCATTTGCAGTTGCAAAAAATATCTTGTTGCCTGAGAATTTCCTAATTGCAATCTGTTTTTTTTACAATCCTGAAAGAATCTATGACAGATTTTCAAAAGAATCAATTTTTCCTTGAGTATCAAAATAGAAATGGCATATTTTTGGAAAATCAATGATGATGCCTTTCACTTTCTCAAACTTGCTGTAAATTTTTCTTGAATGCAAAAACAACTGCTGACCTCCCTCTCTGCCCCGCTTCCAAACACGTGTGGGCGTCGCCCAGTTCCAGCAGCCGCGGCAGTCCCGCTGCTGCTGGCAGCAGCAGAAGTGACAGCGGCAGCCTGCTGGCCAGTCGAGTGATGACCTCCTGGCTTGGCCGGCTGATGTCTAGAAGAATTCGCTTTGGCATTGCTGCATTGGTGCTGTACTTCTGCCTGCACTTTCTGATTAGCAGGACTCTTTCTCTGACATTCTGGCCTTCATCTCCTAGTTTATTGCGCAAATTTGACCAAGTTATTGTTGGCATGGCAACCAATAAAGCAACCAACAAGACGTATTTGGCGACTACAGTTTCGCCGCTGGCTACAGTATCGAATAGTTCGCCATCAACAATGCCAACCTTGGCCCCAGGATCGATTCGGGCGAGTGGCCTTGTCAGTTCGAATCTGTCCATCTGTCCGGAGGATCCACCCGGCCTACTCGGGGACAAGTTCACTGTGCTCACAGATTCTAGCAGGGCGCCCAGCTGGCTAGAATTAGAGCAAAGCCTGCCCTTTGTTAGACACGGCGGTTGTCAACCGGATGATTGCGTTGCTAAGCAACGGGTGGCAATAATTGTGCCCTATAGAAATCGAGACGCGCACCTGCGCCTGTTGTTATTAGTGCTACACCCCATGCTGCGTAGGCAACAGCTTAACTATCGAATATTCGCTATCGAACAGAGCGGCACCACCAGGTTTAATCGGGCGATGCTGTTCAACATCGGATTTGTTGAGGCTGGAAAAATATTTCAGCCGGATTGTTTCATATTTCACGATGTTGACCTGCTGCCGGAGCACGACCACAATATCTATAGGTTGGGGCTTTATTTTGATGCGACTATTGATAACGTGGTAGCGGCTCACATCAAAAGATCAGCAGGGGGTAGCGGCGGCGCACATCAAATAATCAGCAGGGGGTAGTAGCGGCGCACATCAAATAATCAGCAGGGGGTAGTAGCGGCGCACATCAAAGAATCAGCAGGGGGTAGCGGCGCACATCAAAGAATCAGCCGGGGATTGCGGCTTCGCAGACTTCAATACCGAATACATACAGAAGTTGTTTGTTTATTTATTCCTCAGATGCGGTTCGAAGCCCCGACACCTGAGCGCAGCCATCGACAAGTTTGGCTACAAATTGCCCTACGAAACGATTTTTGGCGGCGCCTGCTCTCTGACTAGCGAACAGTTCCGCGCTGTCAACGGCTTCTCAAACGTCTTCTTCGGCTGGGGCGGTGAGGACGACGATTTTCGAAACCGAGTCGCTTGGGCCGGCTTCCAGGTGTCCAGGTATCCCATGAGCATCGCCAGGTACAAGATGATTAAGCACAATCGCGACACTAAGAATGATCCCAACCCGCAGCGGTGAGTATGATCCCAGATCCCGATCCCAGATCCCGATCCCAGATCCCGATCCCAGATCCCGATCCCAGATCCCGATCCCAGATCCCGATCCCAGATCCCGATCCCAGATCCCGATCCCAGATCCCGATCCCAGATCCCAGATCCCGATCCCGATCCCAGATCCCGATCCCAGATCCAGATCCCGATCCCGATCCCAGATCATACTTAACTGCAATGTCGCTCTATTCTGCTCTGCTCTAGGGTAAATCTCATCAATAAGGGCCGCAAGCGGTGGAAGGAGGACGGCCTCAGCAGTTTGCAATATAACTTAGTCGGTGTGCAGGATCGCCATGTTGTGTACTTTATCACGGTCGAAATTCCCGAAGCCGAAGTTCTGCGTCGAGCTGTGAGTTAAAATCCAGTTTTTATTGAGCTATGCTTGATTTATGATTTATTATGCTAATAAAGTATCTTGCTAACTGCGCGGCGCATTGACGCTCGACTCCGCATACAAGTGACTTGCATTTTTGTGTGAGTCCATGAAGTTTGCTAGCGAGAAAATTGCTATCCGAAATCTTCAACTGGGCCAGATGTGCAACCGACAAGTCAGCCGCAGCTATTGCGTGGCGCATCTGAAGGCTGCGTACGGCTGTTCAGTCCAAGGATTCACGTCACACACCTTCAATTACCCCATCTAATGCTGGTACCCATTTTATAGCTGGGTGAACTGAAGCAATGCAGAGCAGATTTTGGGTAACACATTTCGATGGATAGAAGAAATCGGTCTGCAGATTTCGGGTAGAAAATTTGGCTAGTCACGTGATTCTAAGCTTGTTCTGCTAGAGTCACGTGATTCTAAGCTTGTTCTGCTAGAGTCACGTGATTCCTAGCTTGTTCTGCTAGAGTCACGTGAATTCTAGCTTGTTCTGCTAGAGTCACGTGATTCTAAGCTTGTTCTGCTAGAGTCACGTGATTCCTAGCTTGTTCTGCTAGAGTCACGTGATTCCTAGCTTGTTCTGCTAGAGTCACGTGAATTCTAGCTTGTTCTGCTAGAGTCACGTGATTCTTAGCTTGTTCTGCTAGAGTCACGTGATTCCTAGCTTGTTCTGCTAGAGTCACGTGATTCCTAGCTTGTTCTGCTAGAGTCACGTGAATTCTAGCTTGTTCTGCTAGAGTCACGTGATTCTTAGCTTGTTCTGCTAGAGTCACGTGATTCTTAGCTTGTTCTGCTAGAGTCACGTGATTCTAAGCTTGTTCTGCTAGAGTCACGTGATTCCTAGCTTGGGTTACTAAAGTCGCGTACGTAGTTTTAATTTCAGCGAGTTTCAGTCGTGTGATGGTTGATTTGTTATTAATGATAGGTGAAAGATGACATATTTCAGTTCATTTATCATTCTTGTATTGTACGCGATCTGAACTTTGCTATCTATAATAGTTTTCTACATAGATAAGAAATTGCGTAATAACTTTTCGTAGTTACTCGTCAAATTTCAAATTTATTCTACAAATTTCTTTTCAGCACCTCTCCTGATCCAGCCAGCGACTGCATTTGTTTGCTGCATTCTAATGGAATCCGTCAGTTAAAGTATCGTGCCTTCAGTAAGCTGCTAGAGCAACTTAAGCAAACCTACATTACAGATAGTTTCAAGCTCTTAGAGTTTCTATAGTCAACTTAATTCACGAGTCAGTCAGTCAGTTTACTAAAATAGTTATTTATTGTTGAGCAATTCGAATTTTTCAACTTGATCTTTTGTCGAACTTTGTGATTTGTTTTTTAGATTTTCTTTACTAAAGCAATCTCTCACGTAATTATGAAGTATGCGTGAGTGTTTATTTGTTATTGATATAAGTTTATCTCTTTATCTTTATCAATGCACGAAAGCAATGCAAAGATTCTTTCCTTCTTACTAGCTAGTCTGCTTTGCTTACAGTGACATCCCCACTGCTCGTAAGGAATATTTTTTGCTGCGGAACAAAATAGATAGGTAGCTGAAAAGCAGGATTTTAAGCAGGGTTCACTACTTAGCTATGGATGGTTCACTCCTTAGCTATGGATGGTTCACTCCTTAGCTATGGATGGTTCACTCCTTAGCTATGGATGGTTCACTCCTTAGCTACGGATGGTTCACTCCTTAGCTACGGATGGTTCACTCCTTAGCTTTGGATGGTTCACTCCTTAGCTACGGATGGTTCACTCCTTAGCTAAGGATGGTTCACTCCTTAGCTACGGATGGTTCACTCCTTAGCTATGGATGGTTCACTCCTTAGCTATGGATGGTTCACTCCTTAGCTATGGATGGTTCACTCCTTAGCTACGGATGGTTCACTCCTTAGCTACGGATGGTTCACTCCTTAGCTACGGATGGTTCACTCCTTAGCTAAGGATGGTTCACTCCTAATCCTAATAGTAGTTCACTCCCCTTTCTGTCGCGTCAAAGCAGGCTAGTGTTGGTGTTGGCTTCTCCTCTATATTTTTCTAATCGCATAAGTTTTGTTTATTTGTTTACTAGTAAGTCTTTAGATATCCTGCATTATTTATTGATTTGCAGGTTGGCTTTGGACCTTTCTTACATACCTCGGTATATAAGGCTTTTTTACAAGTCAATATAACTGTTTATCCGGATTTATATTCCGAGAATTCTTGGGTGCGTGTAATAAATTGTTTATGCATGCGTATTAGTTAACTAGAACTAGTTTCCAATATGTGCCTCTCTTCTACGTACATTGTCAGATGAATGCTTTCTTAATTTTGATTTACAATTTCTATTAATCAGTTTATAGGAGGAAACAAAAGGTGTGTTTGATTTCCATACCGTTTTTCCCTCTCTGTTCTACTCGTAGTAGCCAGTTCCACCAGCTGTGCAATATTCTGCTATTCTGTGCGTACAGTTCAGCCCTTTCATCTTATATTTTCTTGAAACTCTGTACAAGGAGTTTCTCTACTTAATTAATTAGCGTTTTGGTTTGAACTTATTTTTACTACTAGCAATAGAAAAATGGAAATATTATTCATTTTATTTCTTTATTCTTTTCTCCGCAATTTTCTTTGTTTTTCTTCCAGCGTTTTTGGATGATCTGTTTTGATCCCTAAACCAGCATGAGAACAGTCCCTAAACCAGCATGAGAACAGTCCCTAAACCAGCATGAGAACAGTCCCTAAACCAACATGAAAACAGTCCCTAAACCAACATGAGAACAGTCCCTAAACCAACATGAAAACAGTCCCTAAACCAAAATGAGAACAGTCCCTAAACCAACATGAAAACAGTCCCTAAACCAACATGAGAACAGTCCCTAAACCAACATGAGAACAGTCCCTAAACCAGCATGAGAACAGTCCGTAAACCAACATGAGAACAGTCCCTAAACCAACATGAAAACAGTCCCTAAACCAACATGAGAACAGTCCCTGAACCAACATGAAAGCAGTCCCTAAACCAACATGAGAACAGTCCCTAAACCAACATGAAAACAGTCCCTAAACCAACATGAGAACAGTCCCTAAACCAACATGAGAACAGTCCCTAAACCAACATGAGAACAGTCCCTAAACCAACATGAGAACAGTCCCTAAACCAACATGAAAACAGTCCCTAAACCAACATGAAAACAGTCCCTAAACCAACATGAGAACAGTCCCTAAACCAACATGAAAACAGTCCCTAAACCAACATGAGAACAGTCCCTAAACCAACATGAGAACAGTCCCTAAACCAACATGAGAACAGTCCGTAAACCAACATGAGAACAGTCCATAAACCAACATGAGAACAGTCCGTAAACCAACATGAGAACAGTCCCTAAACCAACATGAGAACAGTCCCTAAACCAACATGAGAACAGTCCCTAAACCAACATGAGAACAGTCCCTAAACCAACATGAGAACAGTCCCTAAACCAACATGAGAACAGTCCCTAAACCAACATGAGAACAGTCCCTAAACCAACATGAGAACAGTCCCTAAACCAACATGAGAACAGTCTCTAAACCAACATGAAAACAGTCCCTAAAGCAGCATGAAAACAGTCCCTAAGCCAGCATGAGAACAGTCCCTAAACCAACATGAGAACAGTCCCTAAACCAACATGATAACAGTCCCTAAAGCAGCATGAAAACAGTCCCTAAGCCAGCATGAGAACAGTCCCTAAACCAACATGAGAACAGTCCCTAAACCAACATGAGAACAGTCCCTAAACCAACATGAAAACAGTCCCTAAACCAACATGAGAACAGTCCCTAAACCAACATGAGAAGTCCCTAAACCAACATGAGAACAGTCCCTAAACCAACATGAAAACAGTCCCTAAAGCAGCATGAAAACAGTCCCTAAGCCAGCATGAGAACAGTCCCTAAACCAACATGAGAACAGTCCCTAAACCAACATGATAACAGTCCCTAAACCAACATGATAACAGTCCCTAAACCAACATGAGAACAGTCCCTAAACCAACATGAGAACAGTCCCTAAACCAACATGAGAACAGTCCCTAAACCAACATGAGAACAGTCCCTAAACCAACATGAAAACAGTCCCTAAAGCAGCATGAAAACAGTCCCTAAACCAACATGAGAACAGTCTCTAAAGCACATGAACAGTCCTAAAGCAGCATGAGAACAGTCCCTAAACCAACATGAGAACAGTCCCTAAACCAGCAGGACAACTGTCCCTAAACCAACATGAGAACAGTCCCTAAACCAGCATGAGAACTGTCCATAAACCAACATGAGAACAGTCCCTAAACCAACATGAAGAACAGTCCCTAAACCACATGAGAACAGTCCCTAAACCAACATGAGAACAGTCCCTAAACCAACATGAGAACTGTTTCCTAACCCAGCATGAGAAAGTCCCTAAACCAACATGAGAACAGTCCCTAAACCAACATGAAAACAGTCCCTAAAGCAGCATGAGAACAGTCCCTAAACCAACATGAGAACAGTCTCTAAAGCAGGATGAGAACAGTCCCTAAAGCAGCATGAGAACTGTCTAAACCAACATGAGAACAGTCCCTAAACCAGCATGAGAACTGTCCCTAAACCAACATGAGAACTGTCCCTAAACCAGCATGAGAACAGTCCCTAAAGCAGCATGAGAACAGTCCCTAAACCACATGAGAACAGTCCCTAAACCAGCATGAGAACAGTCCCTAAACCAACATGAGAACAGTCCCTAAACCAACATGAGAACAGTCCCTAAACCAACATGAGAACAGTCTAAACCAGCATGAGACAGTCCCTAAACCAACATGAGAACAGTCCCTAAACCAACATGAAACAGTCCCTAAAGCAGCATGAGAACAGTCCCTAAACCAACATGAGAACAGTCTCTAAAGCAGGATGAGAACAGTCCTAAAGCACATGAGAACTGTTTCTAAACCAACATGAGAACAGTCCCTAAACCAACATGAGAACTGTTTCTAAACCAACATTAAACAGTCCCTAAACCAGCATGAGAACAGTCCGTAAACCAACATGAGAACAGTCCCTAAACCAGCATGAGAACAGTCCCAAAACCAGCATGAGAACAGTCCCAAAACCAGCATGAGAACTGTCCATAAACCAACATGAGAACAGTCCCAAAACCAGCATGAGAACAGTCCCTAAACCAACATGAGAACAGTCCCTAAACCAGCATGAGAACTGTCCATAAACCAACATGAGAACAGTCCCTAAACCAACATGATAACAGTCCCTAAACCAACATGAGAACAGTCCCTAAACCAACATGAGAACTGTTTCTAACCAGCATGAGAAGTCCCTAAACCAACATGAGAACAGTCCCTAAACCAACATGAAAACAGTCCCTAAAGCAGCATGAGAACAGTCCCTAAAGCAGCATGAGAACAGTCCCTAAACCAACATGAGAACAGTCTCTAAAGCAGGATGAGAACAGTCCTAAAGCAGCATGAGAACTGTTTCTAAACCAACATGAGAACAGTCCCTAAACCAACATGAGAACTGTTTCTAAACCAACATTAAACAGTCCCTAAACCAGCATGAGAACTGTTTCTAAACCAGCATGAGAACAGTCCATAAACCAACATGAGAACAGTCTCTAAAGCAGGATGAGAACAGTCCGTAAAGCAGCATGAGAACTGTTTCTAAACCAACATGAGAACAGTCTCTAAAGCAGGATGAGAACAGTCCGTAAACCAGCATGAGAACAGTCCCTAAACCAACATGAGAACAGTCCATAAACCAACATGAGAACAGTCCCTAAACCAACATGAGAACAGTCCGTAAACCAACATGAGAACAGTCCCTAAACCAGCATGAGAACAGTCCCTAAAGCAGCATGAGAACTGTTTCTAACCCAGCATGAGAACAGTCCCTAAACCAACATGAGAACAGTCCCTAAACCAGCATGAAAACAGTCCCTAAACCAGCATGAGAACAGTCCCTAAACCAACATGAGAACAGTCCGTAAACCAACATGAGAACAGTCCCTAAACCAACATGAGAACAGTCCCTAAAGCAGCATGAGAACTGTTTCTAAACCAGCATGAGAACAGTCCCTAAAGCAGCATGAGAACAGTCCGTAAACCAACATGAGAACAGTCCGTAAACCAACATGAGAACAGTCCCTAAACCAGCATGAGAACAGTCCCTAAACCAACATGAGAACAGTCCCTAAACCAACATGAGAACAGTCCCTAAACCAGCATGAGAACAGTCCCTAAACCAACATGAGAACAGTCCCTAAAGCAGGATGAGAACAGTCCCTAAACCAGCATAAGAACAGTCCCTAAAGCAGCATGAGAACTGTCCCTAAACCAACATGAGAACAGTCTCTAAAGCAGGATGAGAACAGTCCTTAAAGCAGCATGAGAACTGTTTCTAAACCAACATGAGAACAGTCCCTAAACCAACATGAGAACAGTCCGTAAACCAACATGAGAACAGTCCCTAAAGCAGCATGAAAACAGTCCCTAAACCAGCATGAGAACAGTCCGTAAACCAACATGAGAACAGTCCCTAAACCAGCATGAGAACAGTCCCTAAAGCAGCATGAGAACAGTCCCTAAACCAACATGAGAACAGTCCCTAAAGCAGCATGAGAACAGTCCGTAAACCAACATGAGAACAGTCCCTAAACCAACATGAGAACAGTCCCTAAACCAGCATGAGAACAGTCCCTAAACCAGCATGAGAACAGTCCCTAAACCAACATGAGAACAGTCCCTAAAGCAGGATGAGAACAGTCCGTAAAGCAGCATGAGAACTGTTTCTAAACCAACATTAAACAGTCCCTAAACCAGCATGAGAACTGTCCATAAACCAACATGAGAACAGTCCCTAAACCAACATGATAACAGTCCCTAAACCAACATGAGAACAGTCCCTAAACCAATATGAGAACTGTTTCTAACCCAGCATGAGAAGTCCCTAAACCAACATGAGAACAGTCCCTAAACCAACATGAAAACAGTCCCTAAAGCAGCATGAGAACAGTCCCTAAACCAACATGAGAACAGTCTCTAAAGCAGGATGAGAACAGTCCGTAAAAGCATGAGAACTGTTTCTAAACCAACATGAGAACAGTCCCTAAACCAACATGAGAACTGTTTCTAAACCAACATTAAACAGTCCCTAAACCAGCATGAGAACAGTCCGTAAACCAACATGAGAACAGTCCCTAAACCAGCATGAGAACAGTCCCAAAACCAGCATGAGAACAGTCCCAAAACCAGCATGAGAACTGTCCATAAACCAACATGAGAACAGTCCCAAAACCAGCATGAGAACAGTCCCTAAACCAACATGAGAACAGTCCCTAAACCAGCATGAGAACTGTCCATAAACCAACATGAGAACAGTCCCTAAACCAACATGATAACAGTCCCTAAACCAACATGAGAACAGTCCCTAAACCAACATGAGAACTGTTTCTAACCCAGCATGAGAAGTCCCTAAACCAACATGAGAACAGTCCCTAAACCAACATGAAACAGTCCCTAAAGCAGCATGAGAACAGTCCCTAAAGCAGCATGAGAACAGTCCCTAAACCAACATGAGAACAGTCTCTAAAGCAGGATGAGAACAGTCCGTAAAGCAGCATGAGAACTGTTTCTAAACCAACATGAGAACAGTCCCTAAACCAACATGAGAACTGTTTCTAAACCAACATTAAACAGTCCCTAAACCAGCATGAGAACTGTTTCTAAACCAGCATGAGAACAGTCCATAAACCAACATGAGAACAGTCTCTAAAGCACATGAGAACAGTCCTAAACCACATGAGAACAGTCTCTAAAGCAGCATGAGAACAGTCCTAAACCAGCATGAGAACAGTCCTAAACCACATGAGAACAGTCCTAAACCAACATGAGAACAGTCCTAAACCAACATGAGAACAGTCCTAAACCAACATGAGAACAGTCCCTAAACCAACATGAAAACAGTCCCTAAACCAACATGAGAACAGTCCCTAAACCAACATGAGAACAGTCCCTAAACCAGCATGAGAACAGTCCGTAAACCAACATGAGAACAGTCCATAAACCAACATGAGAACAGTCCGTAAACCAACATGAGAACAGTCCCTAAACCAACATGAGAACAGTCCCTAAACCAACATGAGAACAGTCCCTAAACCAGCATGAGAACAGTCCCTAAAGCAGCATGAGAACTGTTTCTAACCCAGCATGAGAACAGTCCCTAAAGCAGGATGAGAACAGTCCTTAAAGCAGCATGAGAACTGTTTCTAAACCAACATGAGAACAGTCCATAAACCAACATGAGAACAGTCCCTAAACCAACATGAGAACAGTCCGTAAACCAACATGAGAACAGTCCCTAAAGCAGCATGAAAACAGTCCCTAAACCAGCATGAGAACAGTCCGTAAACCAACATGAGAACAGTCCCTAAACCAGCATGAGAACAGTCCCTAAGGCAGCATGAGAACAGTCCCTAAACCAACATGAGAACAGTCCCTAAAGCAGCATGAGAACAGTCCGTAAACCAACATGAGAACAGTCCCTAAACCAACATGAGAACAGTCCCTAAACCAGCATGAGAACAGTCCCTAAACCAGCATGAGAACAGTCCCTAAACCAACATGAGAACAGTCCCTAAAGCAGGATGAGAACAGTCCGTAAAGCAGCATGAGAACTGTTTCTAAACCAACATTAAACAGTCCCTAAACCAGCATGAGAACTGTCCATAAACCAACATGAGAACAGTCCCTAAACCAACAGAAGAACTGTCCATAAACCAACATGAGAACAGTCCCTAAACCAACATGATAACAGTCCCTAAACCAACATGAGAACTGTTTCTAACCCAGCATGAGAAGTCCCTAAACCAACATGAGAACAGTCCCTAAACCAACATGAAAACAGTCCCTAAAGCAGCATGAGAACAGTCCCTAAACCAACATGAGAACAGTCTCTAAAGCAGATGAGAAAAGTCCGTAAAGCAGCATGAGAACTGTTTCTAAACTAACATGAGAACAGTCCCTAAACCAGCATGAGAACTGTCCCTAAACCAACATGAGAACTGTCCCTAAACCAGCATGAGAACAGTCCCTAAAGCAGCATGAGAACAGTCCCTAAACCAGCATGAGAACAGTCCCTAAACCAACATGAGAACAGTCCCTAAACCAACATGATAACAGTCCCTAAACCAACATGAGAACAGTCCCTAAACCAATATGAGAACTGTTTCTAACCAGCATGAGAAGTCCCTAAACCAACATGAGAACAGTCCCTAAACCAACATGAAAACAGTCCCTAAAGCAGCATGAGAACAGTCCCTAAACCAACATGAGAACAGTCTCTAAAGCAGGATGAGAACAGTCCGTAAAGCAGCATGAGAACTGTTTCTAAACCAACATGAGAACAGTCCCTAAACCAACATGAGAACTGTTTCTAAACCAACATTAAACAGTCCCTAAACCAGCATGAGAACAGTCCGTAAACCAACATGAGAACAGTCCCTAAACCAGCATGAGAACAGTCCCAAAACCAGCATGAGAACAGTCCCAAAACCAGCATGAGAACTGTCCATAAACCAACATGAGAACAGTCCCAAAACCAGCATGAGAACAGTCCCTAAACCAACATGAGAACAGTCCCTAAACCAGCATGAGAACTGTCCATAAACCAACATGAGAACAGTCCCTAAACCAACATGATAACAGTCCCTAAACCAACATGAGAACAGTCCCTAAACCAACATGAGAACTGTTTCTAACCCAGCATGAGAAGTCCCTAAACCAACATGAGAACAGTCCCTAAACCAACATGAAAACAGTCCCTAAAGCAGCATGAGAACAGTCCCTAAAGCAGCATGAGAACAGTCCCTAAACCAACATGAGAACAGTCTCTAAAGCAGGATGAGAACAGTCCGTAAAGCAGCATGAGAACTGTTTCTAAACCAACATGAGAACAGTCCCTAAACCAACATGAGAACTGTTTCTAAACCAACATTAAACAGTCCCTAAACCAGCATGAGAACTGTTTCTAAACCAGCATGAGAACAGTCCATAAACCAACATGAGAACAGTCCCTAAAGCAGGATGAGAACAGTCCGTAAAGCAGCATGAGAACTGTTTCTAAACCAACATTAAACAGTCCCTAAACCAGCATGAGAACTGTCCATAAACCAACATGAGAACAGTCCCTAAACCAACAGAAGAACTGTCCATAAACCAACATGAGAACAGTCCCTAAACCAACATGATAACAGTCCCTAAACCAACATGAGAACTGTTTCTAACCAGCATGAGAAGTCCCTAAACCAACATGAGAACAGTCCCTAAACCAACATGAAAACAGTCCCTAAAGCAGCATGAGAACAGTCCCTAAACCAACATGAGAACAGTCTCTAAAGCAGGATGAGAAAAGTCCGTAAAGCAGCATGAGAACTGTTTCTAAACTAACATGAGAACAGTCCCTAAACCAGCATGAGAACTGTCCCTAAACCAACATGAGAACTGTCCCTAAACCAGCATGAGAACAGTCCCTAAAGCAGCATGAGAACAGTCCCTAAACCAGCATGAGAACAGTCCCTAAACCAACATGAGAACAGTCCCTAAACCAACATGATAACAGTCCCTAAACCAACATGAGAACAGTCCCTAAACCAATATGAGAACTGTTTCTAACCCAGCATGAGAAGTCCCTAAACCAACATGAGAACAGTCCCTAAACCAACATGAAAACAGTCCCTAAAGCAGCATGAGAACAGTCCCTAAACCAACATGAGAACAGTCTCTAAAGCAGGATGAGAACAGTCCGTAAAGCAGCATGAGAACTGTTTCTAAACCAACATGAGAACAGTCCCTAAACCAACATGAGAACTGTTTCTAAACCAACATTAAACAGTCCCTAAACCAGCATGAGAACAGTCCGTAAACCAACATGAGAACAGTCCCTAAACCAGCATGAGAACAGTCCCAAAACCAGCATGAGAACAGTCCCAAAACCAGCATGAGAACTGTCCATAAACCAACATGAGAACAGTCCCAAAACCAGCATGAGAACAGTCCCTAAACCAACATGAGAACAGTCCCTAAACCAGCATGAGAACTGTCCATAAACCAACATGAGAACAGTCCCTAAACCAACATGATAACAGTCCCTAAACCAACATGAGAACAGTCCCTAAACCAACATGAGAACTGTTTCTAACCCAGCATGAGAAGTCCCTAAACCAACATGAGAACAGTCCCTAAACCAACATGAAAACAGTCCCTAAAGCAGCATGAGAACAGTCCCTAAAGCAGCATGAGAACAGTCCCTAAACCAACATGAGAACAGTCTCTAAAGCAGGATGAGAACAGTCCGTAAAGCAGCATGAGAACTGTTTCTAAACCAACATGAGAACAGTCCCTAAACCAACATGAGAACTGTTTCTAAACCAACATTAAACAGTCCCTAAACCAGCATGAGAACTGTTTCTAAACCAGCATGAGAACAGTCCATAAACCAACATGAGAACAGTCTCTAAAGCAGGATGAGAACAGTCCGTAAACCAGCATGAGAACAGTCCCTAAACCAACATGAGAACAGTCCATAAACCAACATGAGAACAGTCCCTAAACCAACATGAGAACAGTCCGTAAACCAACATGAGAACAGTCCCTAAAACAGCATGAGAACAGTCCCTAAAGCAGCATGAGAACTGTTTCTAACCCAGCATGAGAACAGTCCCTAAACCAACATGAGAACAGTCCCTAAACCAGCATGAAAACAGTCCCTAAACCAGCATGAGAACAGTCCCTAAACCAACATGAGAACAGTCCGTAAACCAACATGAGAACAGTCCCTAAACCAACATGAGAACAGTCCCTAAAGCAGCATGAAAACAGTCCCTAAACCAGCATGAGAACAGTCCCTAAAGCAGCATGAGAACAGTCCGTAAACCAACATGAGAACAGTCCCTAAACCAGCATGAGAACAGTCCCTAAACCAGCATGAGAACAGTCCCTAAACCAACATGAGAACAGTCCCTAAACCAACATGAGAACAGTCCCTAAACCAGCATGAGAACAGTCCCTAAACCAACATGAGAACAGTCCCTAAAGCAGGATGAGAACAGTCCCTAAACCAGCATAAGAACAGTCCCTAAAGCAGCATGAGAACTGTCCCTAAACCAACATGAGAACAGTCTCTAAAGCAGGATGAGAACAGTCCTTAAAGCAGCATGAGAACTGTTTCTAAACCAACATGAGAACAGTCCATAAACCAACATGAGAACAGTCCCTAAACCAACATGAGAACAGTCCGTAAACCAACATGAGAACAGTCCCTAAAGCAGCATGAAAACAGTCCCTAAACCAGCATAAGAACAGTCCGTAAACCAACATGAGAACAGTCCCTAAACCAGCATAAGAACAGTCCCTAAAGCAGCATGAGAACTGTCCCTAAACCAACATGAGAACAGTCTCTAAAGCAGGATGAGAACAGTCCTTAAAGCAGCATGAGAACAGTCCGTAAACCAACATGAGAACAGTCCCTAAACCAACATGAGAACAGTCCCTAAACCAGCATGAGAACAGTCCCTAAACCAACATGAGAACAGTCCCTAAAGCAGGATGAGAACAGTCCGTAAAGCAGCATGAGAACTGTTTCTAAACCAACATTAAACAGTCCCTAAACCAACATGAGAACAGTCCCTAAACCAACATGAAACAGTCCCTAAACCAACATGAGAACAGTCCCTAAAGCAGCATGAGAACTGTCCCTAAACCAGCATGAGAACTGTCCCTAAACCAACATGAGAACAGTCTCTAAAGCAGGATGAGAACAGTCCGTAAAGCAGCATGAGAACTGTTTCTAAACCAACATGAAAACAGTCCATAAACCAACATGAGAACTGTCCCTAAACCAGCATGAGAACAGTCCGTAAAGCAGCATGAGAACTGTTTCTAAACCAACATGAGAACAGTCCATAAACCAACATGAGAACAGTCCCTAAACCAACATGAAAACAGTCCCTAAACCAACATGAGAACTGTCCCTAAACCAGCATGAGAACAGTCCCTAAAGCAGCATGAAAACAGTCCCTAAACCAGCATGAGAACAGTCCGTAAACCAACATGAGAACAGTCCCTAAAGCAGGATGAGAACAGTCCGTAAAGCAGCATGAGAACTGTTTCTAAACCAACATGAGAACAGTCTCTAAAGCAGGATGAGAACAGTCCTTAAAGCAGCATGAGAACAGTCCGTAAACCAACATGAGAACAGTCCCTAAACCAACATGAGAACAGTCCCTAAACCAGCATGAGAACAGTCCCTAAACCAACATGAGAACAGTCCCTAAAGCAGGATGAGAACAGTCCGTAAAGCAGCATGAGAACTGTTTCTAAACCAACATTAAACAGTCCCTAAACCAACATGAGAACAGTCCCTAAACCAACATGAAAACAGTCCCTAAACCAACATGAGAACAGTCCCTAAAGCAGCATGAGAACTGTCCCTAAACCAGCATGAGAACTGTCCCTAAACCAACATGAGAACAGTCTCTAAAGCAGGATGAGAACAGTCCGTAAAGCAGCATGAGAACTGTTTCTAAACCAACATGAGAACAGTCCATAAACCAACATGAGAACTGTCCCTAAACCAGCATGAGAACAGTCCGTAAAGCAGCATGAGAACTGTTTCTAAACCAACATGAGAACAGTCCATAAACCAACATGAGAACAGTCCCTAAACCAACATGAAAACAGTCCCTAAACCAACATGAGAACTGTCCCTAAACCAGCATGAGAACAGTCCCTAAAGCAGCATGAAAACAGTCCCTAAACCAACATGAGAACAGTCCATAAACCAACATGAGAACAGTCCCTAAAGCAGGATGAGAACAGTCCGTAAAGCAGCATGAGAACTGTTTCTAAACCAACATGAGAACAGTCCATAAACCAACATGAGAACTGTCCCTAAAGCAGGATGAGAACAGTCCGTAAAGCAGCATGAGAACTGTTTCTAAACCAACATGAGAACAGTCCATAAACCAACATGAGAACAGTCCATAAACCAGCATGAAAACAGTCCCTGAACCAACATGAGAACAGTCCATAAACCAACATGAGAACAGTCCCTAAAGCAGGATGAGAACAGTCCGTAAAGCAGCATGAGAACTGTTTCTAAACCAACATTAAACAGTCCCTAAACCAACAGAAGAACAGTCCCTAAACCAACATGAAAACAGTCCCTAAACCAGCATGAGAACAGTCCCTAAACCAACATGAGAACAGTCCCTAAACCAACATGAGAACTGTCCCTAAACCAGCATGAGAACAGTCCCTAAACCAGCATGAGAACTGTCCATAAACCAACATGAGAACAGTCCCTAAACCAACATGATAACAGTCCCTAAACCAACATGAGAACAGTCCCTAAACCAACATGAGAACTGTTTCTAACCCAGCATGAGAAGTCCCTAAACCAACATGAGAACAGTCCCTAAACCAACATGAAAACAGTCCCTAAAGCAGCATGAGAACAGTCCCTAAAGCAGCATGAGAACTGTTTCTAAACCAACATGAGAACAGTCCCTAAACCAACATGAGAACTGTTTCTAAACCAACATTAAACAGTCCCTAAACCAGCATGAGAACTGTTTCTAAACCAGCATGAGAACAGTCCATAAACCAACATGAGAACAGTCTCTAAAGCAGGATGAGAACAGTCCGTAAAGCAGCATGAGAACTGTTTCTAAACCAACATGAGAACAGTCTCTAAAGCAGGATGAGAACAGTCCGTAAACCAGCATGAGAACAGTCCCTAAACCAACATGAGAACAGTCCATAAACCAACATGAGAACAGTCCCTAAACCAACATGAGAACAGTCCGTAAACCAACATGAGAACAGTCCCTAAACCAGCATGAGAACAGTCCCTAAAGCAGCATGAGAACTGTTTCTAACCCAGCATGAGAACAGTCCCTAAAGCAGGATGAGAACAGTCCTTAAAGCAGCATGAGAACTGTTTCTAAACCAACATGAGAACAGTCCATAAACCAACATGAGAACAGTCCCTAAAGCAGCATGAAAACAGTCCCTAAACCAGCATGAGAACAGTCCCTAAAGCAGCATGAAAACAGTCCCTAAACCAGCATGAGAACAGTCCGTAAACCAACATGAGAACAGTCCCTAAACCAGCATGAGAACAGTCCCTAAGGCAGCATGAGAACAGTCCCTAAACCAACATGAGAACAGTCCCTAAAGCAGCATGAGAACAGTCCGTAAACCAACATGAGAACAGTCCCTAAACCAACATGAGAACAGTCCCTAAACCAGCATGAGAACAGTCCCTAAACCTGCATGAGAACAGTCCCTAAACCAACATGAGAACAGTCCCTAAAGCAGGATGAGAACAGTCCGTAAAGCAGCATGAGAACTGTTTCTAAACCAACATTAAACAGTCCCTAAACCAGCATGAGAACTGTCCATAAACCAACATGAGAACAGTCCCTAAACCAACAGAAGAACTGTCCATAAACCAACATGAGAACAGTCCCTAAACCAACATGATAACAGTCCCTAAACCAACATGAGAACTGTTTCTAACCCAGCATGAGAAGTCCCTAAACCAACATGAGAACAGTCCCTAAACCAACATGAAAACAGTCCCTAAAGCAGCATGAGAACAGTCCCTAAACCAACATGAGAACAGTCTCTAAAGCAGGATGAGAACAGTCCGTAAAGCAGCATGAGAACTGTTTCTAAACTAACATGAGAACAGTCCCTAAACCAGCATGAGAACTGTCCCTAAACCAACATGAGAACTGTCCCTAAACCAGCATGAGAACAGTCCCTAAAGCAGCATGAGAACAGTCCCTAAACCAGCATGAGAACAGTCCCTAAACCAACATGAGAACAGTCCCTAAACCAACATGATAACAGTCCCTAAACCAACATGAGAACAGTCCCTAAACCAATATGAGAACTGTTTCTAACCCAGCATGAGAAGTCCCTAAACCAACATGAGAACAGTCCCTAAACCAACATGAAAACAGTCCCTAAAGCAGCATGAGAACAGTCCCTAAACCAACATGAGAACAGTCTCTAAAGCAGGATGAGAACAGTCCGTAAAGCAGCATGAGAACTGTTTCTAAACCAACATGAGAACAGTCCCTAAACCAACATGAGAACTGTTTCTAAACCAACATTAAACAGTCCCTAAACCAGCATGAGAACAGTCCGTAAACCAACATGAGAACAGTCCCTAATCCAGCATGAGAACAGTCCCAAAACCAGCATGAGAACAGTCCCAAAACCAGCATGAGAACTGTCCATAAACCAGCATGAGAACAGTCCCAAAACCAGCATGAGAACAGTCCCTAAACCAACATGAGAACAGTCCCTAAACCAGCATGAGAACTGTCCATAAACCAACATGAGAACAGTCCCTAAACCAACATGATAACAGTCCCTAAACCAACATGAGAACAGTCCCTAAACCAACATGAGAACTGTTTCTAACCCAGCATGAGAAGTCCCTAAACCAACATGAGAACAGTCCCTAAACCAACATGAAAACAGTCCCTAAAGCAGCATGAGAACAGTCCCTAACGCAGCATGAGAACAGTCCCTAAACCAACATGAGAACAGTCTCTAAAGCAGGATGAGAACAGTCCGTAAAGCAGCATGAGAACTGTTTCTAAACCAACATGAGAACAGTCCCTAAACCAACATGAGAACTGTTTCTAAACCAACATTAAACAGTCCCTAAACCAGCATGAGAACTGTTTCTAAACCAACATTAAACAGTCCCTAAACCAGCATGAGAACAGTCCGTAAACCAACATGAGAACAGTCCCTAATCCAGCATGAGAACAGTCCCAAAACCAGCATGAGAACAGTCCCAAAACCAGCATGAGAACTGTCCATAAACCAGCATGAGAACAGTCCCAAAACCAACATGAAAACAGTCCCTAAACCAACATGAGAACTGTCCCTAAACCAGCATGAGAACAGTCCCTAAAGCAGCATGAAAACAGTCCCTAAACCAGCATGAGAACAGTCCGTAAACCAACATGAGAACAGTCCCTAAAGCAGGATGAGAACAGTCCGTAAAGCAGCATGAGAACTGTTTCTAAACCAACATGAGAACAGTCCATAAACCAACATGAGAACTGTCCCTAAAGCAGGATGAGAACAGTCCGTAAAGCAGCATGAGAACTGTTTCTAAACCAACATGAGAACAGTCCATAAACCAACATGAGAACAGTCCATAAACCAGCATGAAAACAGTCCCTGAACCAACATGAGAACAGTCCATAAACCAACATGAGAACAGTCCCTAAAGCAGGATGAGAACAGTCCGTAAAGCAGCATGAGAACTGTTTCTAAACCAACATTAAACAGTCCCTAAACCAACAGAAGAACAGTCCCTAAACCAACATGAAAACAGTCCCTAAACCAGCATGAGAACAGTCCCTAAACCAACATGAGAACAGTCCCTAAACCAACATGAGAACTGTCCCTAAACCAGCATGAGAACAGTCCCTAAAGCAGGATGAGAACAGTCCGTAAACCAACATGAGAACAGTCCCTAAAGCAGGATGAGAACAGTCCGTAAAGCAGCATGAGAACTGTTTCTAAACCAACATTAAACAGTCCCTAAACCAACATGAAAACAGTCCCTAAAGCAGCATGAAAACAGTCCCTAAACCAGCATGAGAACAGTCCGTAAACCAACATGAGAACAGTCCCTAAACCAGCATGAGAACAGTCCCTAAACCAACATGAAAACAGTCCCTAAACCAGCATGAGAACAGTCCCTAAACCAACATGAGAACAGTCCCTAAACCAACATGAAAACAGTCCCTAAACCAGCATGAGAACAGTCCCTAAACCAACATGAGAACAGTCCCTAAACCAACATGAAAACAGTCCCTAAACCAGCATGAGAACAGTCCCTAAACCAGCATGAGAACAGTCCCTAAACCAGCATGAGAACAGTCCCTAAACCAACATGAGAACAGTCCCTAAACCAACATGAAAACAGTCCCTAAACCAGCATGAGAACAGTCCCTAAAGCAGCATGAGAACAGTCCCTAAACCAGCATGAGAACAGTCCCTAAAGCAGCATGAAAACAGTCCCTAAACCAGCATGAGAACAGTCCCTAAACCAGCATGAGAACAGTCCCTAAACCAGCATGAGAACAGTCCCTAAACCAGCATGAGAACAGTCCCTAAAGCAGCATGAGAACTGTCCCTAAACCAGCATGAGAACTGTCCCTAAACCAACATGAGAACAGTCTCTAAAGCAGGATGAGAACAGTCCGTAAAGCAGCATGAGAACTGTTTCTAAACCAACATGAGAACAGTCCATAAACCAACATGAGAACTGTCCCTAAACCAGCATGAGAACAGTCCGTAAAGCAGCATGAGAACTGTTTCTAAACCAACATGAGAACAGTCCATAAACCAACATGAGAACAGTCCCTAAACCAACATGAAAACAGTCCCTAAACCAACATGAGAACTGTCCCTAAACCAGCATGAGAACAGTCCCTAAAGCAGCATGAAAACAGTCCCTAAACCAGCATGAGAACAGTCCGTAAACCAACATGAGAACAGTCCCTAAAGCAGGATGAGAACAGTCCGTAAAGCAGCATGAGAACTGTTTCTAAACCAACATGAGAACAGTCCATAAACCAACATGAGAACTGTCCCTAAAGCAGGATGAGAACAGTCCGTAAAGCAGCATGAGAACTGTTTCTAAACCAACATGAGAACAGTCCATAAACCAACATGAGAACAGTCCATAAACCAGCATGAAAACAGTCCCTGAACCAACATGAGAACAGTCCATAAACCAACATGAGAACAGTCCCTAAAGCAGGATGAGAACAGTCCGTAAAGCAGCATGAGAACTGTTTCTAAACCAACATTAAACAGTCCCTAAACCAACAGAAGAACAGTCCCTAAACCAACATGAAAACAGTCCCTAAACCAGCATGAGAACAGTCCCTAAACCAACATGAGAACAGTCCCTAAACCAACATGAGAACTGTCCCTAAACCAGCATGAGAACAGTCCCTAAAGCAGGATGAGAACAGTCCGTAAACCAACATGAGAACAGTCCCTAAAGCAGGATGAGAACAGTCCGTAAAGCAGCATGAGAACTGTTTCTAAACCAACATTAAACAGTCCCTAAACCAACATGAAAACAGTCCCTAAAGCAGCATGAAAACAGTCCCTAAACCAGCATGAGAACAGTCCGTAAACCAACATGAGAACAGTCCCTAAACCAGCATGAGAACAGTCCCTAAACCAACATGAAAACAGTCCCTAAACCAGCATGAGAACAGTCCCTAAACCAACATGAGAACAGTCCCTAAACCAACATGAAAACAGTCCCTAAACCAGCATGAGAACAGTCCCTAAACCAACATGAGAACAGTCCCTAAACCAACATGAAAACAGTCCCTAAACCAGCATGAGAACAGTCCCTAAACCAGCATGAGAACAGTCCCTAAACCAGCATGAGAACAGTCCCTAAACCAGCATGAGAACAGTCCCTAAACCAGCATGAGAACAGTCCCTAAACCAGCATGAGAACAGTCCCTAAACCAGCATGAAAACAGTCCCTAAACCAACATGAGAACAGTCCCTAAACCAACATGAAAACAGTCCCTAAAGCAGCATGAAAACAGTCCCTAAGCCAGCATGAGAACAGTCCCTAAACCAGCATGAGAACAGTCCCTAAACCAACATGAGAACAGTCCCTAAACCAACATGAGAACAGTCCCTAAACCAGCATGAGAACAGTCCCTAAACCAGCATGAAAACAGTCCCTAAACCAACGTGAAAACAGTCCCTAAACCAACATGAGAACAGTCCCTAAACCAACATGAGAACAGTCCCTAAACCATCTCAAGAATGACTTTAAAAATGTTCAGTGTTGTTTAGCTTCGTACTTAAGAAGTTTCTGTCTGCTGTCTGTTCAAAAAATGTGTTTTTATCTTCCACCTTACATTTCTAAAAGCCCTCTTAATATCCCTATATTCTGCTTATTAGTAGTATAATCAGAGGCTCTGTATTCGTAATTTATTAAAAAATAAAGTCATTGCAGCAATATTTGAATTCCGTTTTCTGGTTCACTGTGAATGAGTAATTATCATTGATATTTTCTTGATTTGATCTTTTACTAAACGGAATTATGTCACATTTTATTGTTAGGCTTAGCTGTAGGTGTTGTTAGCTATAGGTAAGGTAGGGTATTAGGTGCTGTTGAATATAAAGAGCTCTTTTATTTCCATTTTCGAATCCTTATTCTCTGCTAGGTAACTACAAGCAAAGAATTAATTTTTTGGATATATACGGATATCCTGTGTTAGTAGGTAAAAATAAATATATAATATTTATTAATCACAATCAGCCAATTGGGTTTTGCCACGATTTGCTTCTGTTCTGTTTGTCCCCAACCTAATACGAGTTAGAAGCATTTCTGCCGTGGAAAATTACCGGGCGGAAAAGTTGGTGTGGGCTGCGTGGGGTGATTCTCTCTCAAGACCCCGTCCTTTCGTTTCTAAAAATAGATTTTGGTTTAAATTGGTGGGTGGGTCTATTTCGTACGCCAATGGTGTGAATAAGTAGTAAGTAGTCCGCCCGTCTGTCCAACCAGAAATGACTAAAGCCAAGGACTATCTAGGATTCTAGAGTGTGATGTCTGGACTGGATTGTATTATCTTAACCCGAAAAACGGAGAAAGAATTCTCTCGATTTTGGCGGATTAGTGACAAAAATGGAAATGATACACCGCTGTAACTAATAAAAAATCCTATGTTCTTTATTTTTACTTCTACTACTATACTATAGGCAAGACATTAGGCGGCTAGGCCAATCTAAAGCATGCTGTTTAGTCTTCAGTCAAGTCTTATCCTTCTAGATGTCCTTGTGCGCAAACTGTATAGACCACACTTGGCTCATGGAGTCTGGGGCCGGGGTGGGGGACGTGTTGTCCGGGCAATGTACACATCGCGCCCTGTACATTGCTATGGGAATGGGGGTAAGGCAGTGCACAGCTGTTTTTTAGGGGGTGGGTGTGCCTGGGACGTTAAAAGGTTGTTCATTCTCCCCAAAACTCTCCGCTTTCTTATATATTAAGCTAGCTAGCTGTCTGCCTAACCCATTTCTCTACTTACGACAAGACACTCGCACATTTTCATTTCAACCGCTTCTTTGAAAAGAAGAAATCAAGCAAAAGCTAGCAGCAATCATGTCCGTCAGTCTGCTTCGAGTTCAATTATTATCGCCGATGGCGCAGCAATTATTTGGCGCCAGTAGTCGGCGCGGCCTAGCCGACGTGCCGACAACTCTATCGGCTCTACCGCAGTCGGTGCGCAACTATGTCAAGGAGAAGGCTAATCTATGCCAACCCGACGATATCTACCTGTGCGACGGATCCGAGGAGGAGAATAAACGCTTCCTAGAGATAATGCGCCGGGCCGGTATTGCTAAGCCGTTGCGCAAGATGGACAACTGCTGGCTAGTCCGCACCGACCCAGCCGACGTGGCCAGAGTGGAAAGCAAGACAGTTATTAGCACGGCCGACAAGCGCCAGACTGTCCCGATACCGAAGGAGGGCGTCAAAGGCCAGCTGGGGAATTGGATGTCGCCTAGCGACCTGCAGGCGGCTCTGCAGGACCGATTCCCCGGCTGCATGGCCGGCAGGGCGATGTACATCATACCGTTCAGCATGGGCCCGGTTGGCGGGCCAATCAGCAAGCTGGGCATTCAGCTAACCGACTCGCCCTACGTAGTGGCCTCAATGCGTATCATGACTAGAATGGGCCGGGCCGCTCTCGACGCTATCCAAGGCGACAACTACGTGAAATGCTTGCACTCAGTTGGCCTACCGTTGAAAAACATTAGTAAACCTCTAGTACAGAACTGGCCTTGCAATCCGTCTAAGATTTTAATATCGCACATACCCGACCGTAACGAGATTGCCAGCTTTGGTTCCGGCTACGGCGGCAATTCCCTACTAGGGAAGAAGTGCTTCGCCCTACGCCTTGGCTCGATTCTTGGCAAGCGAGAGGGCTGGGTAGCTGAGCACATGCTCATTCTGGGCATCACTGATCCGCGCGGCAATAAAAAATACGTTGCTGCCGCGTTTCCCTCCGCCTGCGGCAAGACTAATTTGGCTATGCTGCAGCCTACTTTGCCGGGCTATAAGGTGAGTCTGCGGATTGGGGGGCCTGCTTCTGTTTCTGTGTGTCTGTCAGCTTTTATGAATTATTCATTATTAATGGTATATATACCCTGACATTGGCCCCCTCCTGAGTTGTCCCCCTCCTGAGATTGTTTACCACTGAGATTGTTCCCCCTGAGATTGTTTACCACTGAGATTGTTCCCCCTCCCGAGGTAGCGAGATAGTCCCCTCCCGAGATTGTCCCCACTGAGATTGTTCCCCCTCCCGAGATTGTCCCCACTGAGATTGTTCCCCCTGAGATTGTTTACCACTGAGATTGTTCCCCCTCCCAAGATTGTCCCCACTGAGATTGTTCCCCCTGAGATTGTTTACCACTGAGATTGTTCCCCCTCCCGAGATTTTCCCCACTGAGATTGTTCCCCCTGAGATTGTTTACCACTGAGATTGTTCCCCCTCCCAAGATTGTCCCCACTGAGATTGTTCCCCCTGAGATTGTTTACCACTGAGATTGTTCCCCCTCCCAAGATTGTCCCCACTGAGATTGTTCCCCCTGAGATTGTTTACCACTGAGATTGTTCCCCCTCCCGAGATTTTCCCCACTGAGATTGTTCCCCCTGAGATTTTTTACCACTAAGATTGTTCCCTTCTGAGATTTCCCCCTGAGATTGTTAATCCTCCTGAGATTGTCCCGACTGAGATTGTCCTGACTGAGATTGTTCCTCCTCCTGAGATTGTTTCCCTCCTGAGATTGTCCTGACTGAGATTGTTCCCCCTTCCTGAGATTGTCCCCTCCTGAGATTGTCCTGACTGAGATTGCCCCCTTCCTCAGATTGTCCCCCTTCCTGAGATTGTCCCCCTTCCTGAGATTGTCCCCCTTCCTGAGATTGTCCCACTTCCTGAGATTGTCCCCCTTCCTGAGATTGTCCCACTTCCTGAGATTGTCCCCTACTGAGGTGAGATTTCCCTCTGAGATTGTTACCCTCCTGAGATTGCCACCCCCCCCCCTGAAATTGTCCCTCTGAGATTTCTCTCCTGAGTTTACGCTTCTCCTGAAGACCCAAGTTTTCCGCCCGAGATTGTCCCAAGCGCGCAATGTACTCGCAATGTACGCGCAATGTACTCTTTGAATAACGCAATAAAAGTATTGTTTTTGTCACTATATGGTTAGCGGCAGTTGTTAAAAGAATGAAGAAATCTCTCTACAAATTTTATATGGCTATGCCTTCTTCTTACTTTTACGTAGCTCAGTGTGGTTCTAGCTGTCTAGGAATTCTAACCTTCTCGTGTGTTGGGCACTTGTTTACCTAGCTTACCTGTGCAGACAGATTGCACATTACAGATGGCTGCTACCCTTTTATTAGTATGAAACTATGGAAAGCTTTCTATACTGTACTGTCTTGGAGGCAGCCCGTTTTTTCCGTTCCTATAGAAGCAAATTGTATTCTTTTTACACAGCAGATTTGGGAAACTTTATGTACAAAATCCTTAGCGGTTTAAAAGTGTCATAAAGGAACATGGAAATTTGGTATTTCCTATGTGAAGTAGGAAATATAAGTCCGCCACTTGAAAATACGACCCTTGAGCCCTGGAGGGCATGAGCAAGTGGGCCACAGTATTCAGCACAACCTTAACTAGTTCTTTTGCTTATTCTTTAACTGATAACGAAACGAATTCGGCTTTCGATTGACCTTCCAATGTTCTCTGCCTAATCATACGCAATAATTATATTTATTGCTTATTTTACTAGATTTTTTAACGGAAAAAGCCAAAACACTCCATCCATACTACTTGCCCGTAGGTCGAATGCGTCGGAGACGACATCGCCTGGATGAAATTCGATGCCGACGGAGTTTTGCGCGCTATCAACCCGGAGGCCGGCTTTTTCGGCGTGGCGCCCGGCACCTGCAGCCACACCAACCCCAATGCGATGCGCACTATACAGAGCAACACCATCTTCACCAATGTGGGCGAGACCGGCGACGGCGGCGTCTACTGGAAGGCCTGGAGAAGGAGGTTCGCGTAGTCTGCGTGCTCGGCTCACCCAACTCCGCAGCCACCCCAGTATCCAGCCGCTTCACTCCCCAACCACCCCAATCCCCTGCCACCTCACTCTCAGCCACCCCACTACCCAGCCACCTCACTCCCAGCCACCTCACTTCCCAGCCACCTCACTCCTCAGCCACCTCACTCCCAGCCACCTTACTCCCCAGCCACCTCACTCCCCTCCCCTGCCACCCAACTCCCCAGCCACCTCACTCCTTAGCCACCCCAATCCTCAGTCACCTCACTCCACAGCCACCTCACTTCCCAGCCACCGCACTCCCCAGCCAATTCACAATCCTTGTAACTGACCATCATGCGGTCCCGCAGGTGGACACCTCCGTTGGCGTCACCAGCTGGAGAGGCGAGATGTGGACTCCGCACAGCCGCAACCAGGCCGCCCATCCGAACTCGCGTTTCTGCGCCCCGGCCTCGCAGTGCCCGTCCATGGACCCCGACTGGGAGAGTCCCGAGGGCGTCCCGATCAGCGCCGTGATCTTCGGGGGCCGCCGCCCAGCGGGGGTGCCCCTGGTATTCGAGGCCAACAGCTGGCGACACGGCGTGTTTATTGGTGCCTCGATGCGCTCGGAGGCCACAGCGGCGGCCGAGCACAAGGGCAAGGTGATCATGCATGACCCCTTCGCCATGCGCCCGTTCTTCGGCTACAACTTTGCTGACTACATCGACCACTGGCTGAGCTTCGAGGAGAAGCCGGGTCTGAAGCTGCCAAAGATTTTCCACGTCAACTGGTTCCGCAAAGGCCAGGATGGCAAATTTTTGTGGCCTGGATTCGGCGAGAACTGCCGCGTCCTCGACTGGATCTGTCGGCGAATCGACGGCGAGGATTGCGCAGTCGACACGCCGATCGGACGGGTGCCGAAGGCAGACGCCGTCAACTTGGACGGCCTGCAGGAGCGCGTAGACCTCGGCGAGCTGTACTCGGTGCCTAAGGACTTCTGGTTGAACGAGTGCAAGGAGCTGGAGGCCTATTTCGGCAACCAGCTGCATCGGGACCTCCCGCCGGCCATCGGCGAGGAGCTGCGACTTCTGGGCGAGCGGCTGCAGAAGGCGGATAATTAATAAATTTTCATTACCGTGACTTATGAATTCATTTTTCTAATGCTCTTTCTGTAGGTTCAAAACCGCTGCAAGCGGAATCTCTGAGAAGCTGAGAATTCCCTGTCAACGCTCTCCCAAAATCAACTGCAGCTCCGCTTTGAGCATCGCTTGGTAATGCTTCACCCAGCTGCCACTGAGCCGCCTCACAGGAGCCACCTCAGGGTCCACAAATCCGCTCTAACAGTGTCCTCACAATCCACTCCAACAGTTTTATCACAATCCACTCCAACAGTGTCCTCACATTCCACTCCAACAGTGTTATCACAATCCACTCCAACACTGACCCCACAATCCACTCCAACAGTGTTATCATAATCCACTCCATCAGTGTCCTCACAATCCACTCCAACACTGGCCCCACAATCCACTCCAACAGTGTTATCACAATCCACTCCAACACTGGCCCCACAATCCACTCCAACAGAGGCCCCACAATCCACTCCAACAGTGGCCCCACAATCCACTCCAACAGTGGCCCCACAATCCACTCCAACAGTGGCCCCACAATCCACTCCAACAGTGGCCCCCAATCCACTCCAACAGTGGCCCCACAATCCACTGCAACAGTGGCCCCCAATCCACTCCAACAGTGGCCCCACAATCCACTGCAACACTGGCCCCACAATCCACTCCAACAGTGGCCCCACAATCCACTCCAACACTGGCCCCACAATCCACTCCAACAGTGGCCCCACAATCCACTCCAACACTGGCCCCACAATCCACTCCAACACTGGCCCCACAATCCACTCCAACACTGGCCCCACAATCCACTCCAACACTGGCCCCACAATCCACTCCAACACTGGCCCCACAATCCACTCCAACACTGGCCCCACAATCCACTCCAACACTGGCCCCACAATCCACTCCAACACTGGCCCCACAATCCACTCCAACACTGGCCCCACAATCCACTCCAACACTGGCCCCACAATCCACTCCAACACTGGCCCCACTACTAAAACCAAGCCAAAAAGCAACCGCAATTGTTTAGATGTAGGGCGCATTTCTTTTTAACTTGATGTGTATTGATAAAAAACTTAAATCTTTTAAAAAGCAGGAATCTACAGTGTAATAAATATTGCAACTAGAATTCTGTCCCTACTACTTAAAAACTTCCTTTTAGTTTTAGCATTCGTGAATATGGTTTTTATTTGATATAAAAGTACAAATAAGCGAAACAACAGTGGATTTCTTTTAAATATGAAGTTACATGTTAATATAAAATGTAATAAATATTCAGACCGCAGTGAAATTTAACATTGATTAATTATCCAAAATGCTAGAGTCTTCAGTCACTCATTGTATGTTCTTACTTAGAATATTTTGCTGTTGTTAGGCCCATCTCCGTCTAACCCGTACTAGAGCTAATAAAATTAATATATTTTTAGTATTATTTCTGTTTAGTTTTTACTGCAATTTTTTAATTTGATTAAAGGTTGTCCTACCGCTATTCACTCAGGACTTAACAGCTTTGCACTAATGTGCATAGGTGAGTGCGTTAGCACTCGGTCTCTGACGTACACAGTCCACCTGACCAGCCCCTGATGTGCACAGATCTCCCGACCAATCCCTGATGTGCACAGTCCACCTGACCAATCCCTGATGTGCACAGATCTCCCGACCAATCCCTGATGTGCACAGTCCACCTGACCAACCCCTGATGTGCACAGATCTCCCGACCAATCCCTGATGTGCACAGTCCACCTGACCAACCCCTGATGTGCACAGATCTCCCGACCAATCCCTGATGTGCACAGTACACCTGACGAATCCCTGATGTACACAGATCTCCCGACCAATCCCTGATGTGCACAGTCCACCTGACCAACCCCTGATGTGCACAGATCTCCCGACCAATCCCTGATGTGCACAGTCCACCTGACCAACCCCTGATGTGCACAGATCTCCCGACCAATCCCTGATGTGCACAGTACACCTGACGAATCCCTGATGTACACAGATCTCCCGACCAATCCCTGATGTGCACAGTCCACCTGACCAACCCCTGATGTGCACAGATCTCCCGACCAATCCCTGATGTGCACAGTCCACCTGACCAACCCCTGATGTGCACAGATCTCCCGACCAATCCCTGATGTGCACAGTCCACCTGACCAACCCCTGATGTGCACAGATCTCCCGACCAATCCCTGATGTGCACAGTACACCTGACCAACCCCTGATGTGCACAGATCTCCCGACCAATCCCTGATGTGCACAGTCCACCTGACCAAACCCTGATGTGCACAGATCTCCCGACCAATCCCTGATGTGCACAGATCTCCCGACCAATCCCTGATGTGCACAGTCCACCTGACCAAACCCTGATGTGCACAGATCTCCCGACCAATCCCTGAACTACAGAGATCAGCCGGCCCTAAAGTCAGTTGCACTCTCAGTACAGTATTCACTTTCACTTGTTTCTGTTTCTGTTCATCCTCAACTTTTTCATCTGTATTTATTTCTGAGCAACATTGCCTGCTGCAGGAAACTGTCTATTTAGCAGCTGAAATGTAATCAAAATAAAAATAATCCACAATTATTTATTGAATTTATCGTGCTGATGTGCGTAAAAGTGACCAGTGCAGCTTTGAGTTGTTTATTTATAAAAAGCACAACTAGTAAAACAATTATGAATTAATAAAGTAGGTTAAGATTCTAACAAAGCCCATAAAATGTGAGAAAAATACGCGAAAGCGAAGCAACCTATATTAATTTGACTTGGCAAGCAGTGAAAATTGGCATAAAATAAAGTTAAAAAAATAAAGTGACTTGAGCATAACGAAAATGAGAAGCTTCGTCTGAAGAAACTTCGACAAAGTATCTATCAGTGCAAAGGAATGCAGAATATTTTTAGTAAAAGTTATTATTACTGTTAATCGGCGTGTAAAAAAACAAAAATAGAATAAAAAACGCCGAATTGCGCTGACGGTCAGTTTTGACTGAAAATCTCGCAGTAAACAAAAACGGGTACTGCCATTTTAATTTTTCTGTGCTCAGGGCAGCGCCTCGGTCGGCCAGTTGAACTGACGAATCAGAGAGCCGCGAGGCCGGGCCTCCCTGCCGTATTTGTCCAGCGCCAACGACGGCTCGCCGAGCGCCAGCCGATCTCTCGACCAGTGGTTCGCGGCACTGGCTTCGGCGACGGCTGGGCACGAATGCAGCCGTCGTCAGAGGACTTCTCCGTCTGCTGCTGCTTCAGTTGATTCTGTTTTAGCTTCTGCAGCTCCGGATTGCGAAGCTTTGGCAATTCGTCTTTTATCACCTGGGTGTGAACAATTTAGTAAATATAACTCAATCCAACAGTAAATTTACTTTGTTTTGAACTGATTTTGCGATCTGTGACGTTGCTAGTTAAGGAGGTCCCGCAAAAGGGCCGTTGGACTGTAGTTTCCCTTGCAATTTCTCATTTAAAATTCTCCAATAGTTTATTTTAACGTTTACTTGTAGTAGCGTGCAACTAATCTGTATCAATTGCTATTGCTAATTCACTGTGTATTTGGTAAACCTTGCGTTCGTCTGTAAAATCTAGCACGATCGATAATTTCAAGTTCTCCCGCCAGCCAATGAAAACTCTCCGTGTTTTATGCTAAACCTTCTGCGCCCCTTTATTAACCCCCGCCTGGCGGCGGCCTGGGGGGGGTCTTCACTTGCGGCCCTTCTGTTTTCGTCTCGTTTTCCTTCTCTCGCCTGGCTGCCTCGAGCCTCCTTATCTCTCGCCACGGCTCCTCTGTCTGGGCCCGCCTGTTTACACACCGTTACTCCACTGTGTACTGCCACGGCTAACGCCATTCTCGCCGCTACTTATCTGCCTGTCTACTTGCTACTCACTGCTTCCATTGTGCTCATCGCCATCACCCACCACGTTACGTCACCATTGTATCCTTCGTCTGCTACTCGACTTCATCATTCTAAATTACCTTCAAAACCTTTGTTGCAGCCGCCAGTGTCCCAAAGCGCAATAAGTTTTGTATTGACATTAACCAGTTCTAATATTGATCTCAACAATAAATTAACTACGGCAGTTTCCTGCCCTTATACGCCAAGTGCTCCGCTACACAATCCATTTTGCAAGAATTGACTTCGATTCATTTTGGGACAACAACGACTTACGACAGTTCTCGTCAAACGGCCCTTTTAAGGGTCCTAGCCACTACGCCAATAACGTGACACGATCTGTACATACCTCGTCGTAGGACTGGGCCATGAAACCCCAAGTGCCTTGCCAGTGTCTTGCGAAATTCTTTTCCTTGTCGCAATGATCCTTCCTGCAAGAGATATATAAGTGCATGATATCAATTGAAAATCTATTTATAGTATAGTTAGTTTTATAAATCAGTCTTAATCTCTGTTATGAGTTTAGTATTTTAGGGTAAAATATTTTTACCTTCGTTTTATTGTCTAAAGTTGTCAAAGGCGTAAAGCAAAAGTTAGCAAAAAAGAACCACGATTGGAAGCTCACCAGATTCGATCCTTTGCCGTGAAGTCATGATCTGGTAGCTCCGGTTTCTCTTTGTTTCCAGCCATTAAAGATTATGTAACTTGAGCCTCAGCCTACGTCCTACGAACCTTGGTCCTTGGGTTTGGACTCAAAGACCCTCACCGAATCTTATAAAATCTGAAAATGTAAATTAAACAAATATTAAAATTCTGCACTGTCTAGTTGCTATCCAAGCATACATATAGCTTGGTTAAAGTAGATAAGTTTTTAAGTAACCTTATAGTTTGAACTTTTTCACTACATGAAAATATACCGCTTCAAAAAGCCTTAACGTATTATTTCTGCATTGTTTAAATCAAATGCTTCGTGTAAAGGCGATAATTCAAAGTATAATCTTTTAAAAGATACGTTCGTTGGATATTTTTTATTACTACTACTAACGTATCTGTTTCCCCATAGATATTCGTATTGATATTCAATTTCTAACAAATGCAACAAAATAAACCTACTTGTACAGCTCGGATTTGCATGAAAATTTACAGAAAAATTATTACACACAAAACAAAAACCTCTGTGAAACTTCAAGTCCATCAGACCACGCAAAGCGGAATGGCAAGAGTTTTAAAGGTGCTCGTATTTATAATGCATTGTATATGCGCACAGTGTATAACATGTATGCCCATTTGCAACACTTGTACAGCTCGGATTTGCATGAAAATTTACAGAAAAATTATTACACACAAAACAAACACCTCTGTGAAACTTCAAGTCCATCAGACCACGCAAAGCGGAATGGCAAGAGTTTTAAAGGTGCTCGTATTTATAATGCATTGTATATGCGCACAGTGTATAACATGTATGCCCATTTGCAACACTTGTACAGCTCGGATTTGCATGAAAATTTACAGAAAAATTATTACACACAAAACAAACACCTCTGTGAAACTTCAAGTCCATCAGACCACGCAAAGCGGAATGGCAAGAGTTTTAAAGGTGCTCGTATTTATAATGCATTGTATATGCGCACAGTGTATAACATGTATGCCCATTTGCAACACTTGTACAGCTCGGATTTGCATGAAAATTTACAGAAAAATTATTACACACAAAACAAACATCTTTGTGAAACTTCAAGTCCATCAGACCACGCAAAGCGGAATGGCAAGGGTTTTAAAGGTGCTCGTATTTATAATGCATTGTATATGAATTCCAATCCCAGCCGGAACTACTTTTGCTTGTGTTCCAGAATATGAAGTTATACTCAAACACAGAACTTGTTAATAATTATAGGATAGAGTTAAAAATAAAAGTGGAGTATAAGTTCGTATAAAATTAGAATTTGAGGCAAGCATTAATCACATGTTGGCTTGTGGTGTTGCCCAAGAATGTCAGGCAATGTCTGTCTTAAAACAAGTATTGGCAAACTCCGGCCTCTGTCCCTGCGCCTCCCTACGTCCCTAGATTCCTTTGAAACTTCAGTCAATTCTCTACTGTTTCCTCTCTTCTCTATCGTCTCTCATCCTTTCCCTCCCATCTCATCTCATCTCTTTTTTCCTCTCTCCTTTATTTCTTCCCTCTCCCCGATCTTTTCTTGTCTCTCCTTATCTTTCTTTGGTTTTTCTACTCTCTTCTCTCTCATTGCTTTATCATCTCTCCTTTCTCTTCTTATTTTCTGCTCTCTTATCTCTTCTTATTTATCTCTGCTCTCTACTCTCTATTCTCTCTCCCCTCTGTATAAATTCTCACTCCTCACTCTCCCCTCTTTCTTGACACTTCCCACTTCTCTCCTCTCTCCGATCTCTTCTCTCTACTCTCCCCGATCTGCTCTCGTCTCTCATCTCTTCTATCATCTCTTTACTCTCTCCTCTCTCGTCTCAATCCTCTGTAATATATCTTTCCTGCCTCATACTCTCTCTCATTATCTGATCTGTAGTCTCCTTTTATCATCTCTCCTCTCTCAACTTCCTCCACTACTCTCACCTCTCCTCTCCATCTCTCTCTCCCTCGCTCTTATCTCTCCACTCATCTCTCTGTTCTCTGCTCTCCCATCTCTCATCTCCTTACTATATTCTCTCCCCTCTCCGTTCTTCTCTTTCCTCTCCTCTCCCCTGTCTCTCCCTTTCCCCTCTCTCCCTTTTGCTCTCGATTCTCTCCCATCTTTTCTCCTCTTTCCTCACTCCACTTCTCTCTCTCCCTTTGTCTCTCCTCTCTGCTTTCGTGTCTGTAATAGATTCTCACTTTCTAAAACTCCTCCGCCATAGAATTCTGCACTGTGTAAACTCACCTTTTTCTGTTGACCTAAATATTCTTTTTATTTCCGACTTTTCATGGGCGCAAATTCATTCATGCTTAGACTTCCACCACACGGACGTGACAACGTACATCCAAATTCATTACAATTACTTTATTACGGACACCCCTAGCGAGATTCAATATGGCGTTTTTCTGTGTAGCAATCATATTATAAAGTCAATTTCGGACCACTGCAAAAAACACTCCTTGAACCAGCGAAGCCGTCAGCTATTTTTGAAGTTATTTTCTTTAATTCAGTATTCCAGTACGCAAAAACTATCCGTCAACTTCATCATGGACACGCTTATTATATTTGGATCTCCGTATGCCGAGCAAACCGTTGCTGCTAGAACTAGGGTAGCAAATTTTCTGAGAGATGGCCATGTTCCAGAGTATTCCGAATCAATCAACAAAGACTCATTTATACTTCAAGACAAGGATCATGCAAGTATGAACGCGGAAGGTGACGCGATACTGAAAAATTCTCCATACTACGAATACTTTAAAAAGGAATTTACCACAATTCAAAATACTCTCGCGCATAAAACCGGTCATTCGCATCTGACAGATAATGAATTCTACAACCCTCGATTGATAAACTTTTTCTTGCTTAGATACCTGTCCATCCTCCCTCTATGGGCTATATTTACATGGAATCATTTGATTGCTAAAAATTCAAAGTCTTTTTACTCAAATGCTCATGTGGAGAGTTGGTTTTCTTCTGTGAAAAGTCGATTTAACACCAAGTCCAGGCTGAGTACCTTCGTAGAGAATTATGTACCCTTTGTACTTCGTAGAGTTTCAGAGTGCACCATCTCGAGCAAAGTACCTGCTCCAAGTTTTTGCAGAAAAAGGAAGTCATCAATCTCAGAAGAAGCTGCAACTGAAGGTTGGCAAAAAAGGTCAAGAAATAGCAAGCGTTCAAGATACTCAGATACTAGTAGCAATCAGTATTTTGCTAATGTCGCCGATCCTGACGAAACGGAAAAGAGTAGCAGTCAGTCCCAACAGAGCAACCCAAAATCAAAACTTCCGGGATGCACAGCTGGTAGGAACAGACCCAATAAAAATTCCAGTCAAAATGGAACCGCAGATAACAGTAGAAGCAGGTGGCAAAGCAAGAGGAGCACGCGGCAGAAAGGAAGAACGGTGCAAAGCGATAATAGCCAGATTCTCTTCACCCTTCCTGGCTCTGGAACGGATATTCCCGTAACGCAAGAGCATCGTCAAAGTTTGTTGGGAAGCAACCTGTTAGACTACACGGTAAGTATTTTCATAAATACTTACTTACTTACAATAAATACTTAAGTAAGTATACGTAAATACTTACAATAGAAAATTCAGTTGACTTATGACCTATTTTCACCATTATCTTTTCCTGTCCCTCTTGCATTACTCGCGATAGATTTTATTGGCCTATTGCACTGCTATCACATCGAACAACGCCCAAAGGATTGTAATAAGTGAGGGCGACTTTTACTACATATTGAATCTATCAGGAGATGAGTTCAACGATGGAGTCCAGAACTTGCTGAGAAGAACTCTCGGATGGAAGGCAAGTTCTGTTAATGAAACAATAATGTCGTTTTTGATGCAAAATAAATTTGTACACTTGTAGTGAATTCTCAATGAAAATCTTACGCATGCACCAATTTGAGGTATAAAATTATTTGCTCTCTTGATGTTGCAGGGCCTGAATCAAATAATCGTGCCTATTTTAAACAGCGGGCATTTTTACTTGATCGTTATTTGCGGCGTTGAACGAAAGGTCTTTGTGCTGGATTCGATTCGGCGTAATGCGCAAGAGAAGCAAGAGTTTCATGTTCTAATTCGCAAATGGAAGTGAGTACAATAGTTTGTGTACATGTCCAGAGAATAAATAAAAGTGAACTTAAGTACTGATGTGGCAAATCTGTAAAATTTCTGTTAACTTTCTAGCCGCATATTGGCTTCCGATGGAATAATGGCATTTGTTGACCAAAGCGCTCCGGTATTCACCAGCAGCACATCGAAGCCATATGAGCTGGCCACAATGTCGAGAACAATGCAATCTGATGGTCATAGTTGCGGAGTGTTTGTATGCCTGTACGCTAGGGCATTAGCTCTTGGTTCTGGTCTCCGGTTCAAGAACAATCCGACGGCTCTCGGAAGATACAGACAGTATATCTGGAATGTGATCCAGGCCTACAGCTATGGAGGAACGCAGGAAGAGTGCTCAGCCTGTAGCAACACAGAACCTGACGCTTCGGGCGTTAGTCGTCGCATAAATTGGGTAAAATACGAGTAATTTTCCTTTTTTTATTTTTTTAACTACGAATTTCACTTTTGCCAAGCAGATTGCTTAAAGCAGTCATACAGATTGAACTCCAGCTTAAGATGCAGTCGATCGAATATGCAGTCGAGTTGTGCTTACAGCATAATGCGGTTAATTTTCGCTCACCCCTTCATTTCTAGATTGAATGTCCCTCCTGTCTTCGTTGGTATCACACAGAATGCGTCGAAGGGTCGACCGATCCAGGTTTTTGTTGCGCAACGTGCAAAGACATGTTTTCGCATTAGTTACTTGATTTTTACACAACTGTACATGTACGTGAATGTCGCCATTACTCGTAAATGGATCTCTCCAGTTCCTTATTTTTGGAGCAAGAGGTTCTCTAGATCTGGTTCTGAGTGCACCTGTGGCAGTCGCGACGGCCAATCTTCCATGTACAGAAGGGTCGTGAGGCTGCTGCTTTTTGCTGCTAATTTTCTGACTAGAAAAATATGTATGGCCGCCCTCCCATCCCGTTGTTTTTGTTTGTTCGCCCGCTTTTTTCATCCCCTATGCAGATGTTCGATTACGAGCCATGGAATGCAATATAATCAATTTATGCTAAGGACCACTCGAATTGGGGATCGACCGACATGGACATGAACAGGCGAACAACCATTCCCACTCGAACAAAACAGGGGGCTCTAACCGCGGCCCATGCAGGTGTTCGATATTCTTTCAGAGAGTGGAGCAGCGCTCATTTAAATAGTTCAGTTTGCAACTTTCATGGGACTTCTCAGGGTTTTCAATCGGGCCTCTTCTACACTAAAAGTAGGACCTCTCGCCACAGTGGATCTTTGTGGCTCCGATTTAATCGAGAGCTTGACAACAGCGTGATGACTACTAAGAGTAATATTATTAGGGAACACATGCTCGATCTAATGGTTGGTATAGAGCGATTATGAGCCGAACTGTTCAGTACATTTTGTATGTAAATCTATTTAAGTATTCATCTTTGTTGTAATTTAAATTCCTGTTATAACCTTTTTATTGGTTACATGCATTTCATCAAAACTGTCCACGCTTTTATTGATGTTATTAGAAGTACCACGCGTGCATATACATATATGCACATGTACGTAACATGTAATACTAAATACATCAAAAGTTCTCAGCGACTGTCACTTTGAAAATTTCGAAACAAGTTTGTATTTTTAACCCAAGCTGCATATCCCAACGGTTGCATAGAGTGGTGTAGAAATTAGGCCAAATGTTGCGTTATTTTTGTGCTAGGCTTGCGTGCCAAGCCAAGAGGAGTCTACAATTGGCACCTGCGCTTCACAGGGCTGGCTTATACATGTACATGCAATATTTGGCTCGCGTTAGTAATTCAGACTTATGACTTATTACGCAGCTACGATCAGAGACTGAATTGGTATAGGGTTAACAACAGAAATGTTTGTGGACAATAGCTATTTGCATTAATAGCAATGAAAATTACATTCTGCTAATTGAATTTTACATTTGCAACGTGAGTGGAATACTCACCAAAACAGTGCCGACATAATTCGCAGTCACGCATGCATGAGCTGGGTACATGTAACATGTATAATATACGGGCCTATATGCAGGTATTGCACTTCGCGTTGCATCGCGCTTACGAGCTAGCAAGCTATATGTGCATCATGTGACGTTGTCAGTTTAAGGTGGTCCCGAAAAGGGCCGTTGGACTGCTGTTCTCCATAGTCATTCAACCCTTCAGTTTCACCGTTTCAACTAAACTTTTCCATTCGTTTATTGCGACGTTTACTTGTAGTAGTGCCCAACGATTTTGTGGCAATTTCTAATTCACTGTATATTTTGCTATCCTCTCTCGCGACCGTATAAAATTGGCACGATCGATAATTTTAAGTTCTCTCGCCAGCCAATGAAATCACTCGTGCTCGCGCTACCCCCCTCTGCGCTCTTTTATTAAACCCCCCGCCTGGCGGCGGGCACCCCCCTTTTTCGTCTCTCCCCGCTTGTCCCTTGTTTCCTTCCCTGCGGCCTCTTAGTTGTCTTATCTGTTTGTCTGGCTGCCTCGAGCCTCCTTTTTCTCACCACGGCCCTTCTGTCTGGGCCAGCCTGCTCACACACTTACTTGACTGTTTCACGCCACGACCGACGCCAACTCACCACTACGTTTCACTGCCTTCACTGTGCTCATAGCCACTGCTCACGTCACGTCGCCATTGTGTCATTCGCCTGCCACTTGACTTCATATCCAAATTATATTCAACCCATTGCTGCAGCCGCCAGTGCCCAGAAAGCTATAGTCTGTTTATTGCCAGTAACAACCAAACTTAATACTGATATTAACAATAAAGACAACTACGGCAGTTCCTGCCTTTATCGCCAAGTGCTCCGCTACAAAATCCGCTTTACAAGAATTGACTTCAACTTATTTCGGGACTAAAACGGCCCTTTTAAGGGTCACCGCATAGCTGGCCGCTACGCCAATAACGTGACATAATTTTGGAGGTCCCACCGAGACTCCTACTCAGCACTGCCGGCTCGCAACTAAGTCAGCACCACCGAGACTCCTACTCAGCACTGCCGGCTCGCAACTAAGTCAGCACCACCGAGACTCCTACTCAGCACTGCCGGCTCGCAACTAAGTCAGCACCACCGAGACTCCTACTCAGCACTGCCGGCTCGCAACTAAGTCAGTGCCATCAAGACTTCTGCTCAGCCCTGCCAGCTCGTAATCAGCGCCATCAAGACTTCTGCTCAGCCCTGCCAGCTCGCAACCAAGCGTCAGCAAGATTCTGCTCAGCTCTGCCGGCTCGTGACTGAGTGCCGGCCTGCCACGTTTCTGCCTGACGGTCCGCAAGGCTGCGAGAGCCTGTGCCACGCCTGAGGTTCGGTCCGCAAGGCTACGAGAGCCTGTGCCACGCCTGAGGTTCGGTCCGCAAGGCTGCGAGAGCCTGTGCCACGTCAGGCCCAGGGGTCCTGACTGCTCGGCCGGTCTTCGCTCGTCGCCGCGAGTCGTCGCTGGTCGTCGCCCTGAGCAACGCGCGCTGTCAACTGCGTTGAGCTCGAGCTTACGCTCTGCCAAGATAGCTCCGCTGCGTGTGCCAAGCCACGCCAGGTTACGCTGTGCGCTGATTGTTTGTAGGGACTATTGCCTGACAGTTAGTCTGGGTGGTTTGCGTGATAGGACTCTCCCCTATTATAGGCTTTTTGCGGTTTGCCCCTGTCAGGCACGTATTTTGTTAGTAGGACGCAATCTCTCTCGTCTCTCTCGCGTCATCAACCTCAATTCGTTTTCTCTGGAGCCTTATTTTCGTTCACGCTTGATTCATTTGTCTCACTCAACCTTACACAATGTCCGACAACGGGGACAACCATGCCGCAGCGTCATTGGCTGACGGAGATGCCGCCGTGCCAGATCAGGACGCAGTCGATGCCGGCGAGCAGCCAGCAGGCGCAGCTGCTGCCGCCGCGCCAGCTCCTAGTGAGCAACTCTTGTTGACTCAAACCTTAGCCTCTCTTCACCGGATGCTCGAAGAGCGTCTCGCTGTTTCCTCGCCATTAGCGCCAAATTCCTCGCCGCCTGCGAAGCCAGACATACGCCTTCGCCCTCCAATCGCTTATCAGCCGAAGATGAACTTTGATACGTGGGAAGCTCAGCTTACTTCGTATCTAGCCACTTGCCGCGTTCCTGAGGACCAGAAGTCCGCCATTCTCGTATCTTTGCTGTCAGCCGAATGCCAAGAGGTATATCTTAATTACCGGTGTGACCAGTTGCCTTTCGAATCTGCGCTTCGGCTGCTCAGGGAAAGGTACACCGATGCCAAGAAGAAGGACAAGGCCTACGTAGAATTAGTTGCTGCCGCCCAATCTCATAATGAGCAGATGTCTGATTTCTTCGACAGACTGGTCTCCTATTCTAGACTAGCGGGTCTCTCGCTCGCTGAAGCGAAGCCCCTACTCAAGGCCAGATTCTGCCATGGGCTGAGGGATAAGGACCTCGCCGAAAAGCTCCTCTTATGGGATCAGGAAACCGACAGTGCCACCTCTGCAGAAGAGCTGATGCAGAAGGCCAAAGATCTTGTCGGGGTCCGCCAGCTTCTGAACGTGCCTTCTACTATAGCCAAGGTTCGTGCCATAGAACCTGACGCTGAGAAGAAAGCGTTAGAACAGAGGGTCGCTGAGCTTGAGAAGATGGTGACCGACCAAGCCAATAGATTAAGCCAGACCACTCCGCCTGTCACTACCAATCAGGGGCCCGCTCGCACAGAGCCCACTGGGGGCCCACCACAAGTTAGCCAAACCTATAGACAACCTAGGCCAGCTCCTCGCCCTCCGCGGGCTTGCCATCGATGCGGCCAGACCGATCACCTGATCGCTGACTGTCCATCGCCCTCGCCGAGGCCACAGTCGCCAAAGCAGCCCCGGGGGAGCCAAAATCAGCAGCCCAGCCGTGGAAAAGTCACGACTGAACTAGGAACCATTGCCACATGGTCTCAGAATTACGGGTTCATCCAATCTGAGCACCTGCCAGAGAAATTGTTCGTTCACATTAGCCAACTGTCTCCCAGCCTGCGTAGCCTAGTCGAGCAGCACCGCCTTAGGGGGACTAGGGTGAAATTCCAGCGCCAGGTCGACCCGGGCGCCAGCACGACAAGGCCTGTAATGTGCAACCTCAGCCAGGGGACAGTGATCCACAATGCCGACAAGGGGGGTACACAGCTGACACCTTTGAGTCTAGCTATTTCGTGCAGCTAGGAGTAGGAGACTCTAAAGTTCTGGCCTGTCTAGACTCAGGCGCCAATGCCAGCATCATGGGTGCTGACGTGAAAGCCAAACTGGTCGCAGCTGACCCCGTCAATAACATATTCACGCCTAGTGCCAATAAGCAGCGTGCCACCGCCTTCGGCGGCTCTCAGGTAGACATCCTAGGGTCGCTACGCTGCGAAATCAACTTAGGTAATACGACTAAACAACATGTATTCCTAGTCACTGCTTACTGTACCACGGAAGCCCTGTTAGGCATGGATTTCCTGCGCAGCTTCGAGATGCTGCTAGACTTCAACTCTGGCCGAGCTTTAGTAGCAGGGGTGTCGGTACCAGTCATTGAGGGGGACAAGGGGATTTTCCAACTCCGACGAGTGATGGCCGCCGGCACCGTAGAATTGCCCCCGCACTCGGAAACCTTGATCCCCAGTCGTGTCCTCGACTCTTCGCCGTACACCTCCGGTATAGTCATGTCCCGGATCCTCGGACCAGAGACCGAACAGTTGGTAGCCAAGACTCTAGACTCAGTTAGCGATACTAACCACATACTAGTGCGCGTGCTCAACAGTGGGGAACAGCCTATTCAGATAACTAGGGGGCAAGAAATTGCCTCATTCCAGGAATTAGATAGTCATGAGGTCATAGCTCAGACGACCCTGAAGGAGTCTGACTTTAGCCTGGACAATGTAGCTAACCTCACCAGCCAACTCAGTAAGCTGCCGCCGCCTAGTAGGGAGTTAGCCAAATGGCTGACAACGCAGTTCCAACTAGACCAAGCCAAATTGTCTAGGGGCCAACTCGCCACCGTTTTGAAACTGCTCAACTACTTCAATAGCCAAATTTCTAGATCAAACGCAGATTTAGGCCACACCAATTTACACGAGATGGGCATAGAGTTAATAGATCCTAAGGCCAAGCCTGTTGCGCAACCATACAGGCGCACCACGCCAGCACAAAAAGAATTCTTAGACCAGAACATAGCGCAGATGCTCGAACAGGGGGTCATTGAGGAGTGTGACTCTGACTGGGTGTCGCCTATCGTTCTGGTCAAGAAGAAGGACGGCACTCAACGCCTTTGCATAGACTATAGGGCCGTCAATAAGCTCATCAAGCCGTGTAGCTTCCCTCTGCCACTCATAGAAGAATCTTTTGACAGCCTTGCCGGGGCCACTGTATTCTCTAGCCTTGACCTGACCTCCGCGTACTGGCAGGTAGGGATCAAAGAGGAGGCTAGAGATTACACCGCCTTTGCCTGCCCCCAAGGCACCTTCCGCTGGAAGGTAGTACCATTCGGGATCAAGACGGCACCTGCCAATTTCGCGAAACTGATGCACAAGGTGTTTAGACCTCTCCTGATGAAGGTCAGCCTCATCTATTTAGACGACATTATCATTAAGGCTGTCAACAACGACCAAATGATCGCGCATCTCGCGCTGGTCCTCTGGCAGCTTAGAAAAGCCGGTCTCAAAATTAAGCCGTCTAAGTGTGAGCTGTTTAAGGACAAGGTCGCATTCCTGGGGTTCGTTGTGTCTAGCCGGGGCATTGAGGCTGACCCAGCGAAGACTCAGGCTGTCCAAGACTGGCCTAAACCGCTTTCTAAGAAACAGCTTCTATCATTCTTGGGATTTGCGAATTATTACCGGAAATTCGTGATGTTGCAGGGCCTGAATCAAATAATCGTGCCTATTTTAAACAGCGGGCATTTTTACTTGATCGTTATTTGCGGCGTTGAACGAAAGGTCTTTGTGCTGGATTCGATTCGGCGTAATGCGCAAGAGAAGCAAGAGTTTCATGTTCTAATTCGCAAATGGAAGTGAGTACAATAGTTTGTGTACATGTCCAGAGAATAAATAAAAGTGAACTTAAGTACTGATGTGGCAAATCTGTAAAATTTCTGTTAACTTTCTAGCCGCATATTGGCTTCCGATGGAATAATGGCATTTGTTGACCAAAGCGCTCCGGTATTCACCAGCAGCACATCGAAGCCATATGAGCTGGCCACAATGTCGAGAACAATGCAATCTGATGGTCATAGTTGCGGAGTGTTTGTATGCCTGTACGCTAGGGCATTAGCTCTTGGTTCTGGTCTCCGGTTCAAGAACAATCCGACGGCTCTCGGAAGATACAGACAGTATATCTGGAATGTGATCCAGGCCTACAGCTATGGAGGAACGCAGGAAGAGTGCTCAGCCTGTAGCAACACAGAACCTGACGCTTCGGGCGTTAGTCGTCGCATAAATTGGGTAAAATACGAGTAATTTTCCTTTTTTTATTTTTTTAACTACGAATTTCACTTTTGCCAAGCAGATTGCTTAAAGCAGTCATACAGATTGAACTCCAGCTTAAGATGCAGTCGATCGAATATGCAGTCGAGTTGTGCTTACAGCATAATGCGGTTAATTTTCGCTCACCCCTTCATTTCTAGATTGAATGTCCCTCCTGTCTTCGTTGGTATCACACAGAATGCGTCGAAGGGTCGACCGATCCAGGTTTTTGTTGCGCAACGTGCAAAGACATGTTTTCGCATTAGTTACTTGATTTTTACACAACTGTACATGTACGTGAATGTCGCCATTACTCGTAAATGGATCTCTCCAGTTCCTTATTTTTGGAGCAAGAGGTTCTCTAGATCTGGTTCTGAGTGCACCTGTGGCAGTCGCGACGGCCAATCTTCCATGTACAGAAGGGTCGTGAGGCTGCTGCTTTTTGCTGCTAATTTTCTGACTAGAAAAATATGTATGGCCGCCCTCCCATCCCGTTGTTTTTGTTTGTTCGCCCGCTTTTTTCATCCCCCTATGCAGATGTTCGATTACGAGCCATGGAATGCAATATAATCAATTTATGCTAAGGACCACTCGAATTGGGGATCGACCGACATGGACATGAACAGGCGAACAACCATTCCCACTCGAACAAAACAGGGGGCTCTAACCGCGGCCCATGCAGGTGTTCGATATTCTTTCAGAGAGTGGAGCAGCGCTCATTTAAATAGTTCAGTTTGCAACTTTCATGGGACTTCTCAGGGTTTTCAATCGGGCCTCTTCTACACTAAAAGTAGGACCTCTCGCCACAGTGGATCTTTGTGGCTCCGATTTAATCGAGAGCTTGACAACAGCGTGATGACTACTAAGAGTAATATTATTAGGGAACACATGCTCGATCTAATGGTTGGTATAGAGCGATTATGAGCCGAACTGTTCAGTACATTTTGTATGTAAATCTATTTAAGTATTCATCTTTGTTGTAATTTAAATTCCTGTTATAACCTTTTTATTGGTTACATGCATTTCATCAAAACTGTCCACGCTTTTATTGATGTTATTAGAAGTACCACGCGTGCATATACATATATGCACATGTACGTAACATGTAATACTAAATACATCAAAAGTTCTCAGCGACTGTCACTTTGAAAATTTCGAAACAAGTTTGTATTTTTAACCCAAGCTGCATATCCCAACGGTTGCATAGAGTGGTGTAGAAATTAGGCCAAATGTTGCGTTATTTTTGTGCTAGGCTTGCGTGCCAAGCCAAGAGGAGTCTACAATTGGCACCTGCGCTTCACAGGGCTGGCTTATACATGTACATGCAATATTTGGCTCGCGTTAGTAATTCAGACTTATGACTTATTACGCAGCTACGATCAGAGACTGAATTGGTATAGGGTTAACAACAGAAATGTTTGTGGACAATAGCTATTTGCATTAATAGCAATGAAAATTACATTCTGCTAATTGAATTTTACATTTGCAACGTGAGTGGAATACTCACCAAAACAGTGCCGACATAATTCGCAGTCACGCATGCATGAGCTGGGTACATGTAACATGTATAATATACGGGCCTATATGCAGGTATTGCACTTCGCGTTGCATCGCGCTTACGAGCTAGCAAGCTATATGTGCATCATGTGACGTTGTCAGTTTAAGGTGGTCCCGAAAAGGGCCGTTGGACTGCTGTTCTCCATAGTCATTCAACCCTTCAGTTTCACCGTTTCAACTAAACTTTTCCATTCGTTTATTGCGACGTTTACTTGTAGTAGTGCCCAACGATTTTGTGGCAATTTCTAATTCACTGTATATTTTGCTATCCTCTCTCGCGACCGTATAAAATTGGCACGATCGATAATTTTAAGTTCTCTCGCCAGCCAATGAAATCACTCGTGCTCGCGCTACCCCCCTCTGCGCTCTTTTATTAAACCCCCCGCCTGGCGGCGGGCACCCCCCTTTTTCGTCTCTCCCCGCTTGTCCCTTGTTTCCTTCCCTGCGGCCTCTTAGTTGTCTTATCTGTTTGTCTGGCTGCCTCGAGCCTCCTTTTTCTCACCACGGCCCTTCTGTCTGGGCCAGCCTGCTCACACACTTACTTGACTGTTTCACGCCACGACCGACGCCAACTCACCACTACGTTTCACTGCCTTCACTGTGCTCATAGCCACTGCTCACGTCACGTCGCCATTGTGTCATTCGCCTGCCACTTGACTTCATATCCAAATTATATTCAACCCATTGCTGCAGCCGCCAGTGCCCAGAAAGCTATAGTCTGTTTATTGCCAGTAACAACCAAACTTAATACTGATATTAACAATAAAGACAACTACGGCAGTTCCTGCCTTTATCGCCAAGTGCTCCGCTACAAAATCCGCTTTACAAGAATTGACTTCAACTTATTTCGGGACTAAAACGGCCCTTTTAAGGGTCACCGCATAGCTGGCCGCTACGCCAATAACGTGACAATCATATAAATATACGATATACGAGCACCTTAAAAAAACTCTTGCCATTCCGCTTTGCGTGGTCTGATGGACTTGAAGTTTCACAGAGGTGTTTGTTTTGTGTGCAATAATTTTTCTGTAAATTTTCAAGCAAATCCGAGCTGTACAAGTGTTGCAAATGGGCATACATGTTATACACTGTGCGCATATACAATGCATTATAAATACGAGCACCTTTAAAACTCTTGCCATTCCGCTTTGCGTGGTCTGATGGACTTGAAGTTTCACAGAGGTGTTTGTTTTGTGTGTAATAATTTTTCTGTAAATTTTCAAGCAAATCCGAGCTGTACAAGTGTTGCAAATGGGCATACATGTTATACACTGTGCGCATATACAATGCATTATAAATACGAGCACCTTTAAAACTCTTGCCATTCCGCTTTGCGTGGTCTGATGGACTTGAAGTTTCACAGAGGTGTTTGTTTTGTGTGTAATAATTTTTCTGTAAATTTTCATGCAAATCCGAGCTGTACAAGTGTTGCAAATGGGCATACATGTTATACACTGTGCGCATATACAATGCATTATAAATACGAGCACCTTTAAAACTCTTGCCATTCCGCTTTGCGTGGTCTGATGGACTTGAAGTTTCACAAAGATGTTTGTTTTGTGTGTAATAATTTTTCTGTAAATTTTCAAGCAAATCCGAGCTGTACAAGTGTTGCAAATGGGCATACATGTTATACACTGTGCGCATATACAATGCATTATAAATACGAGCACCTTTAAAACTCTTGCCATTCCGCTTTGCGTGGTCTGATGGACTTGAAGTTTCACAGAGGTGTTTGTTTTGTGTATAATAATTTTTCTGTAAATTTTCAAGCAAATCCGAGCTGTACAAGTGTTGCAAATGGGCATACATGTTATACACTGTGCGCATATACAATGCATTATAAATACGAGCACCTTTAAAACTCTTGCCATTCCGCTTTGCGTGGTCTGATGGACTTGAAGTTTCACAGAGGTGTTTGTTTTGTGTGTAATAATTTTTCTGTAAATTTTCATGCAAATCCGAGCTGTACAAGTGTTGCAAATGGGCATACATGTAATACACTGTGCGCATATACAATGCATTATAAATACGAGCACCTTTAAAACTCTTGCCATTCCGCTTTGCGTGGTCTGATGGACTTGAAGTTTCACAGAGGTGTTTGTTTTGTGTGTAATAATTTTTCTGTAAATTTTCATGCAAATCCGAGCTGTACAAGTGTTGCAAATGAGCATACATGTTATACACTGTGCGCATATACAATGCATTATAAATACGAGCACCTTTAAAACCCTTGCCATTCCGCTTTGCGTGGTCTGATGGACTTGAAGTTTCACAGAGGTGTTTGTTTTGTGTGTAATAATTTTTCTGTAAATTTTCAAGCAAATCCGAGCTGTACAAGTAGGTTTATTTTGTTGCATTTGTTAGAAATTGAATATCAATACGAATATCTATGGGGAAACAGATACGTCTACTACTACTACTACCGTTGGATGGAATTCGATCCCGTGCAATAAATATGATAAATAGATAATCTGCACCCTGCTGAACCATAGTTTTTTCGAAAAGAAATAGATCAGTTACTTCACTTAATGAAAAAAACTTAGAATGGTCAAGAATTTTATTAATTTAAAAGTAAAACTATTTAAAGTAACGACCATTCAGATCTTAATAAACTCTTATTAGTTAATAAGATACCTACCGACAGACCATTTTTAGTATATGGATGTCCAGAAATCCAGAATAGGGTCAAGCCCAAGGGCAGTAGGCAATAAACGTTTAACAAAATTTGCACCAGGCCAGCTGTGATATTTTTTACTTGCCTTAATAGTAGTGGATGTCGTCCAGGCCTAATATTGGTTTTGTTACATTTATAATATGCTTGTAATTTATAATCTAAATATACTAAATCCATATACTAAAAATGTTATCAACCTGTGCGAATTTGCAGGCAATGCAAATGGCTTGGTCCAGATTTACTGGGGATTCATTGAGACTCACACCTGTATATGAGTATGTGTACATATTCTTATATTTGTAAATGAAAAATCAACATTTTATATTGTATAGCTAGTCTATTTTTATTTTTCTATATTGTATAATTTGTATAGATTGTCTATTTTTAATATATTGTATAAAGGTATTATTTTATATGAAAAAATAGTTTTAATTCTTTTCATCCTTTAGCATTACTTGATCATATGATATTGATAATATATCATTATTTCTTTAAGATTTTTTCTAGAATACTATTGGCATTGAAAACTTATGCCTATATTATTAAGACATATATTTAATTGTTGAAACTATTTGAAATCTTTCTTATATTTATTTTTTCTTTTTGGAATTACCAATAAGAAGATTTCAATTAATTCTAGAATTTTATATTCATTTATTACTTATTATGTTTTACTAGTTAAGTTATTGAAGAACATAGTATTTATTAGAAGTGTTATTTTTTATCAATTCTTTTTCATTTATAAATTACAAATCTTATGATATTGAATAAATAGTAAAATCAAATCATAATCATAAAATCATAAAAATACCATATTGTATTGGTATTCACACAAATTTTATATATACTTATAGTTATATGTAGATTTCATTTGTACCAAAGAGTAAAGACTTTTAATATTGTTTTTTTCTTTAAAAGCATTTATTATTATTTTTTGCCATAAGTCAATTTAAAAGTAGGCTATGAATATAATAATTGATTTATTATAAATCCAAAGCAACTAATTATTAATTATGGTTGAAATATACAAATCAATATATATGTAGTTTATTACTAAAGTAAATATTGGCTATATTAAAAATTAACATTAGTAAATTTGCTAATAGTCTATAGCCTATAGGTAGCTATAGTGCACAATAGGCAAATTAAATCTAAAAATCTTGTTTAATTTGATTAGGATAAATGATGACTATAGTATAAAAATATAGTTGGCCATCTAAATACTTAGATATCTAAATATCTAAAAGCTAATGGTTTTGATATAGAATAGGAAATATATTGAGTTTAAATATAGAATTGGGATTTCAATTTGAAAATTTAATTCATTTCTATTTGTGCTCTATATTTACCTTAAGACCTAATATATGCCTTATAAAGGCATGTTTTAGTGTGTTTTTTGGGTGTTTTCATATCTCCAAAATTGATCTCTTTGAGTCTGAATGCATCTCTTTCATATTTAAGTTTTGAAAATATGAAGTATTGGAGTTGTAAAAGAATCTATTTTTGGAGATACCAAATTTTGGAGATATGAACCCGCCTGTATCCTTCTATATGACCTATATACTCGTAAACCCCTATATATGCCTAGATACTACTAGTAGTAGGGTCCCAATTCCATTTATCCTGGCTCCCAGGAGTCCCCAATACAAACTTTTTATCCTATTCCAACATACTAAGCGGTTCAGGTTTTATCGAAAACCTATAGCAACCATTAATTATCGATGGTATTATGTTATTTTGACTACAAATATTCCTTACTGTTAGTAGTAAAATTCAACTATTTCAATCTCAGCCAGCCGCACATGCAGAGGGCGGACTCTGCCGATAGCGCCAGCGGGCCTGAAGCAGCCGCCGCAGCTTCAGCTTCCTCAGACGCTGGCAACTTGGCGATTCAACGCCAGAACATTGTCCACGCTTTGCGTCTGTCAGTGAAATCCGTACTAGACTCGGCCGTCACCAGAGGCCGGACAATGTCCGAGGACGCGCTGTCCGAGCTGCTCACAATGCTAGATCATGTGTTCTGCCACGGACTCCGTCCTTCTAGAGGCGGCCTATTATTCAACGAGCGAGTGTGCAATCCTTGGCCAACAGTTGAACAGTTGCCGGCTGTGTGTCCGGAGGCCAGGGAGGCGACTCAGACAGCGCAGGAGCTGGCCGGCCTCCGTGGCAGCGGGCTCGGTCGGCTGCGCGCCTGGTGCCGCCTGATGCTGATGCGGAAGTCCCTAGCCCAGGCCATGCGTGCCCTGCTGCAGATGCAGGAGGCCCGACTAAGGGAGCTGTACCTGCCTGGCGCACTGCTGCTGCACGAGGATGCTCAGGTTGTGTGCGGACTGCTCATCGGCCTGGGGGTGATAGACTATGCGTTCGATTATAAGCGGTGCGCACCGAGCCTGCTGCAGCCGTTGCGGGAGATTCGCTACAGCTTGTACATGGCTAAGAGCTTCGAGGACGACGGGTCGGCCGCCGCTCAGGAGGGTGAGCCTCGGGCTTTTTCTGGGTGGCGCTGAGTCTGTCTTCACAGATCCTCAGTTGCTGAGCCACCCTCTCAGATCCTCAGTTGCTGAGCCACCCTCTCCGATCATCAGTTGCTGAGCCACCCTCTCAGATCCTCAGTTGCTGAGCCACCCTATCAGATCCTCAGTTGCTGAGCCACCCTCTCAGATCCTCAGTTGCTAGGCCAGCCCCGCAGATCCTCAGTTCCTGGGTCAGCCTCCCAGATCCTCAGCTGCTGGGCCAGCCTCCCAGATCCTCAGTTCCTGGGTCAGCCTCCCAGATCCTCAGTGGCTGGGCCAGCCTCCCAGATCCTCAGTTGCTGGGCCAGCCTCCCAGATCCTCAGTTGCTGGGCCAGCCTCCCAGATCCTCAGTTGCTGGGTCAGCCTCTCAGATCATCAGTTGCTGTGTCATCCATACAATCTGTCGCCCTTCCTCAGGTCCAGAGACCAGCGCCCTGCAGGACCAGATCAACTACCAGGAGGAGCTGCTCGCCCAACTCGGTCAGCAGCGTCAGGCGTTGCAGGATCGGCTTGACCGGAGCTGTCGCGAACTGCTGGACGAACGGCAGGCCTCGGCTGCGCTGCGTGCCGAGCTCACGACTGTCAAGGAGCGTGTGGCCGGGCTGGAGGCCGAGAAAGCCAGCCTGCAGGCGTCGCACGAACAGCAGAAAGAAGCCGTTCGATCAGGTAATTTGCAAGTCTGTAATTTAGTCCTGTGGCTTAATTAGTCCTGTAGTCCCGTGATTTAGTCCGTTTTCAGTCCGTGATAAAGTCCTGTTTTCAGTCGTAATTTAGTCCGTTTTGAGTCCGTAATATAGTCCGTTTTTTGAGTCCGTAATTTAGTCCTTCTTTGAGTCCGTAATTTAGTCCTTTTTTGAGTCCGTAATTTAGTCCTTTTTTGAGTCCGTAATTTAGTCCGTTTTTTGAGTCCGTAATTTAGTCCTTTTTTGAGTCCGTAATTTAGTCGGTTTTTTGAGTCCGTAATTTAGTCCTTTTTTGAGTCCGTAATTTAGTCCGTCTTTCTCTCTCCCGTTCTCCGTTGTTTCAGACATGGCCGTGGAGCGGCAGACGCACGAAGAGAGCCGAAAAGGCCTCGACCAGCTCTACCAGGAGTTGCAGCGTCGCTTAAAAGAGGAGACGCAGAACCGGTTCGAACTTGAACGCGAACTGCAGCGACAGATACGGGAGCGGACAGATCTGGAGCTGGCCGTTCGCCTGCTTGAACGAGACGTGCATGACAAGCAGGACAGTCTGGTCACTCTGCGGCGCCAGCTGGAGGAAATCAAGACGCTCAGTCTGGATCTGTCAGCTAAGCTGCGCGAACGTGAAGACCAGCTGGCATCAAAGACCACTCTGGTTGCTCGGCTTGAATCTAAAAATGAGGAGCTGCAAGTGGCGCTGCAACGAGCGGAGCAGGTTGGCAATTTCGTTCTTTTTGTCGCTTAGAGGGAATCTGGGAGGGTAGGGTAGGATTTGAGAAGGTTGAGTAGGATCTGATAGAGTAGAGTAGGATCTGGTAGGGTAGAGTAGGATCTGATAGGGTAGAGTAGAATCTGATAGGGTAGAGTAGGATCTGATAGGGTAGAGTAGGATCTGATAGGGTAGAGTATGATCTGATAGAATAGAGTAGGATCTGATAGGGTAGAGTAGGATCTGATAGGGTAGAGTAGGATGTGATAGGGTAGAGTAGGATCTGATAGGGTAGAGTAGGATGTGATAGGGTAGAGTAGGATCTGATAGGGTAGAGTATGATCTGATAGAATAGAGTAGGATCTGATAGGGTAGAGTAGGATCTGATAGGGTAGAGTAGGATGTGATAGGGTAGAGTAGGATCTGATAGGGTAGAGTAGGATGTGATAGGGTAGAGTAGGATCTGATAGGGTAGAGTAAGATCTGATAGGGTAGAGTAGGATCTGATAGGGTAGAGTAGGATTTGAGAGGGTAGAGTAGGATTTGAGAGGGTAGTCAGGGGTAGGATCTCAGAGGGGTAGCTAAAGAAGCTGCTCTAGCGAACTCAGAGGATGGCATCTAACTCCTCAACGCCCACCACCCCGACTGTCAACAACCCGTCGTCCATCTCGGCATTCTGCAGGCGTCCGCCGAGGCCGAGTCGCAGCTGAGCGGCGCCGAGGAGGCGGCCCGCAAGCTCGGCCGCCAGGTGGCCGAAGCCGAGGCCCAGCGCTCCGCTTTGGAGGCCGACCTGCGCATCGAGCGGGAATGGCGGGTCAGCCTGCAGGATGATCTGAAAGACGCCCAGCAGCAGCAGGAGGAGGAGAAGAGCCTCTCCCGTCGGAAAGAGGTCCTCGGCGGCGGGAGCGCCAGCGGCGCTGGCGACCCCGGAGCGACGGCGGCCCTGGTCGAGGAGCGCGACCGGCTGCGCGAGACCGTGGCCGGACAGGAGCAGGCACTGGCCGAGATGGCCGGCCAGTTGTCCACGATGAAGCTAAGACTGAACGAACTGTCCGAACAGAACTCGCTTGGCGTAGCCGGACAGTCGGCCGGACAGCAGGCCGAGTGGACGGACGAACGCCAGGTGACTAGCTGCCAACAGTGCAACCGGCAATTCTCAGTTGCTAGGCGGAAGCATCACTGTCGGAACTGCGGTGGCGTGTTCTGCGCCGATTGTTCCGACCAGCGGCTGCCGCTGCCCAGCTCGGCCAAGCCTGAGCGGGTGTGCGACTCCTGCAACACCCGCCTGCTGCAGCGCTACTCCAATGCATCCGGTCCCGCTAAGTAGCCTGTCTGTGACCGACTGTGGGTTGCTGATATCCCACCTGTCTCAGTGAGGGTTGCCGATAGCCCACCTGTCTCAGTGAGGGTTGCCGATATCCCACCTGTCTCAGTGCGGGTTTTCGATATCCCTATGTCTCCAATGTGGGTTGCCGATATCCCACCTGTCTCAGTGCGGGTTTTCGATATCCCTATGTCTCCAATGTGGGTTGCCGATATCCCACCTGTCTCAGTGCGGGTTTTCGATATCCCTATGTCTCTCCAATGTGTTTTGCCGATATTCCTACAGTCTCGCTGTGGGTTGCCGATGCCCCCTGTCTCAGTGTGGGTTGCCGATATCCTCCCAGTCTCAGTGCGGGTTTTCGATATCCCTATGTCTCTCCAATGTGTTTTGCCGATATCCCACCTGTTTCAGTGAATAGAACACTTGAATTTAAGCAATAGATTTACACCTGCATGCGAGTATATAGCCGCAGTATAGTTTTTAGTCCAGTACAACTTATCTTCCTAAGGTCAGTATAAGGCCAGCGACATAATACGATTTTTCAGTAAATTGACAGCATAAAATCGTGTCTAATCCACACATTCTACTGCTAGTACCGTCATAAGGCAATTAGATAGTAGTATTGTATTGATTAAAGCTAAGAAACTTCAATAATGCTTATAAGCCTATATTAGCATGTAAATGCAGAATCGTGGCATTGTGTTTTCATTCGTTCCTGTGTCAATTTGCAACTATGAGTAATGTCTAATTTGCCTGGCCAATATGATTTACCTAATTGACTCAGTATGCGCGCTAATGAGAGATAGAAATTGATTAAAATCCAAATTCTCTCAGCCAGTTTCGTATTATTAACTTTATTAGTCGGCCCCGTGTACATAAGCGATATTTGTGCCACTTCCAATTAATATTTTATTTGTATATTTTTCTAAATAAAACGTGTTTTCATATTGCTCTGCCACCGTGTCTGTACAGGGAATATCCTTGAATATCCAAATATATGATTGATTAGCAGACTTACAAACTAAAATTCTTCTTTTTAAAAACTTTGATAATATTTTGTATTATAAATTTACAATGACAAAAAGGGTTTGGCTACAGAAATCTAAATCTCAACCCATGAGATTCGTTAGAGTAAAAATGGTTGCGAGTACCGGCCTTTAAATTTTTAGTCGTAGCTAGCAGCTAGCATAACAAATAATGAAGGCCAATTTCATATGCTTATGTGCAACCGAATGTTCGACGCTTGGTCCGTATCCAAGGTAATCGATCACACGGAGTTGCTGAGGTCCGTATTCATTGTAATTACGAGTAGAATCCATCACACGGAGTTGCTAAGGTCCGTATCCAATGTAATTATAATCAATCACACAGAGTTGCTAAGGTCCGTATCCAAGGTTATTATAATCAATCACGCGGAGTTGCTAAAGTCCGTATTCAAGCTAATCAATCACACGGAGTTGCTAAGGTCCGTATCCAAGGTAATCGATCACACGGAGTTGCTAAGGTCCGTATTCATTGTAATTACGAGTAGAATCCATCACACGGAGTTGCTAAGGTCCGTATCCAATGTAATTATAATCAATCACACAGAGTTGCTAAGGTCCGTATCCAAGGTTATTATAATCAATCACGCGGAGTTGCTAAAGTCCGTATTCAAGCTAATCAATCACACTGAGTTGCTAAGGCCCTCAAAACAGTTATCGTCCCGAGCCGTTAAGTTGCTGTCTGGTCCATCGCCGCTCCCCTGGCCGATGTGACCTGTTCCCCCGGGCCTGCTCTCCAAGCCCGATGATGACAGCCGTGTCATTGCCAGCGCCGTTGGGACCGGCAGGAGCGTGTACGGCGGCCGTGATGGCGGGCGCAGCGGCCGGCTGCTGTTCGCTCCAGCGGACCGGCCGGCTGGCCGCGCACAGCGCCATCAGCAAGTCGACGGCCTCGAAGATGGTCAGCAGGCTGCACCCGAGCCACAGGCCGAGCAATCCGCCAAGGTCGGCTAGAAACGAGGCAGCCGGGTAGTCCCAGTCGAGAGTCACCAGACCGGAGCCGCTACCGGCCGGCCCAATGTCCAGCATGATCAGGCTGTCGCGGGTGAACGCGCGGAACACCGCCTCATCGTGAGCGGAATGATAGACTGCGGTGTTTTTGTGAGGGAGAGAGAAAAGAGCAAGAGATGTGTGTGCGTGCTTGCTCAAGAGCTCATGCTTAAGATGTACTTTCCGTCTGTTTAATGAACATAAATTTGGCATTTACATGTGTTAAATCATATTCCAGAGTCTCCAGCTGGATCCAAGAGTCTCTCGATGGATCCCAAACACTCTAGATGGATCCCAGAAGACTCTCTATATAGATCCCAAAGTCTCAAAATGAATCCCAGGCTCTCTTGCTGAATCCCAGACTCTAGATGAATCTCAGAGTCTCTAGATGGATCCCAGACTCTCTAGATAGATCCCAGAGTCTCTAGATGGATTCCAGACTCTCTAGATGAATCCCAGAGTCTCGCAATGGATCCCAGACTCTCTAGATGGATCCCAGAGTCTCTAGATGGATCTCAGAGTCTCTAGATGGATCCCAGACTCCCTCGATGGTTCCCAGAGTCTTGCGATGGATCCCAGACTCTCTAGATGGATCCCAGACTCTCTAGATGGATCCCAGACTCTCTAGATGGATCTCAGAGTCTTTAGATGGATCCCAGACTCCCTCGATGGATCCCAGAGTCTCTAGATGGATCTCAGAGTCTCGCGATGGATCCCAGACTCTCTAGATGGATCCCAGAGTCTTTAGATGGATCCCAGACTCTCTCGATGGATCCCAGACTCTCTGGATGGATCCCAGAGTCTCTAGATGGATCTCAGAGTCTCTAGATGGATCTCAGAGTCTTTAGATGGATCCCAGACTCTTTAAATGGATCCCAGACTCTCTGGATGGATCCCAGACTCTCTGGATGGATTCCGGAGTCTCTAGATGGATATCAGAGTCTCTAGATGGATCCCAGACTCTCTCGATGGATCCCAGACTCTCTGGATGGATCCCAGAGTCTCTAGATGGATCCCAGAGTCTCTAGATGGATCTCAGAGTCTCTAGATGGATCCCAGACTCTCTCGATGGATCCCAGACTCTCTGGATGGATTCCGGAGTCTCTAGAAGAATCCCAGACTCTCAATATGAATCTCAGAGTCTCCAGCTGAAGTCAAGAGTCAAGATGGATCCTAAAGTCTTTAGATGAATCACAGTCTCTAGATGGATCCCAGAGTCTCTAGATGGACCCCGGAGCCTCAGAACCAGCCCCGGCCTACCCGAATCAATTCTCCTCGCCAGCTCCTGCAGCTGTTTCAGGGCTGGCGTGGCCTCCAGGCTGAAGTTGCCCGCACTCCGGCGATTCCAGTTAGCGAAATGAGCCACCGCTGAGGTGGCCACGCTGGGCCACTGGCCGAACGAATACTGCACCCTGTAGTGCACTGAGTCGCACGGCTGCTCCAGCTGGCAGGCAACCAGGGCTTCGCCTTGTTCTCTGAGCAGCTCAACAGCCAAGCTGAGATTCGCCCGATTGGCTCTGCGACTCAGGAAGTCTTTGTAGGCCTCGGCTGGCGGCATCTCCGACAGGTTGCCGCACCTGGGCAGCCGGCGGTGCCGCCAAAGTAGCGGCAGATTTGACGGCTGGCAGCCGCGCCTTCGTATGGCATTTTCGGCCGCGCGCCGGTCCAGACAGGCCGCCAGGCTGCGCCGGTAGTGGTGCGCCGCGCCGCTCACCGGGTCCCGGCGCACCTCCGGCGCCAACAAGTCGCCGGCCTGACAGTGCGGCGGCGCCAGCTGACGGCGCTCCATATGCAGATTGACCCTGTAGTGGTTGCCGGGCGATAGCTGCATGGTCTCCTCGTGCTCCATGGACGGGTATGCGCCAGGTGGCACCAGCACCAGGGTGAAAGCGTTGGAGCGAAGGAACTGGCGCTCCCGCTCCTCCAGGGGCCGGCTGGGCGGCTGGCGGACGCTGGATTTGGCTTTGATGGTGATGTACTTTATCGGAGTGCCGGAGTATTTGAAATCGGCGAAGTAGGGATCGGTCAGCAGTATGAGGCGCAGGCGGAGTCCGGGCTGGCGCTGGGAGGTCAGGCGGGCTGCCGGGGTCAGGTCCGGCTTGAAGCAGATCTGCGGAATTGAGGAGGGTATGGTCTCCGAGCTCCCCACAGGGTGTACAGCGGCCCTGACTTTCTAATCGACTCTCTGTGCCTTGGGGGTTGGCCTTCGTGGGTGTGAATCGCACGAAAAGCCGTCAGCTAATACCATATTTTCGTGCCCAAATGAATGCGGCCGCGCACGGGGTTGTGGCGCGAGAGTCAGAGACGCGTTTACTGCTGAGCAGCTCCTTGGAATTCTGAGACTTAACTTGGAATTCTGGAACTCATTTGTAGATATTGGGCATCTATCTATGACGCTGGCGCACATCTAGAGATTTAATGAAACTCATCTAGAGATGAGTGATACATCTAGAGACTTGAGGATCCATCTAGACTCTGGGATCAGTCTAGAGACTCTGAAATTCACCTAGAGACTTCAAGATTCACCTAGAGACTTCAAGATTCACCTAGAGACTTCAAGATTCACCTAGAGACTTTAAGATTCATCTATCCAGATGACACCTATCTAGAGATAATTGCACTCATCTGGAGATAATGACACTCATCTGGAGATAGTGGCACTCACCTAGAGATAATGACACTTATCTAGAGATAATGACACTCATCTAGAGATAATGACACTCATCTAGAGATAATGACACTCATCTAGAGACAATGACACTCATCTAGAGATAATGACACTCATCTTGAGATAAATACATTCATCTAGAGATAATGACACTTATCTAGAGATAATGACACTCATCTAAAGATAATGACACTCATCTAGAGATAATGACACTCATCTAGAGATAATGACACTCATCTAGAGATAATGACACTCATCTAGAGATAATGACACTCATCTAGAGATAATGACACTCATCTAGAGATAATGACACTCATCTAGAGATAATGACACTGGTCAGGTGTAGATAAGGATAAGGATAGGAACATAGATAAGGACTGGCTGCCATGTTGACACATTTGATCTTGAGTTTCAGATACTCTGGCACTTTTGACAAGAGCGGCTAACTTCCTCTTCTCACTACTCGCTTGCTATGCGGCAAGTAGGCAGTTAAGTAAACAAATAAACAAACAAACAACCGGGTCAACCCCGCAGCGCCACCCTTCTGACCTTCTGGTTAAAGGAGGCGGCAAACGACTCCACTCGGACCGGCAGCTTCACGGCACCGTCGGCGCCTCCATCGCCGTCTCCGTCGTCGTCGCTTCCGCCGTCGCCGATAGACAGCCAGCTGAGCGGCACCGACTGGGCGGCTGTCTGCAGCAGGTAGCGGTTCAGCAGGTCCAGCCTGACTGTGGCCCGGGTGAAGGCCACCCTGGCCGCCAGGGCCTGCCGTTCCCACTGCACCGGGTCCAGCGCTCCCGAGCTCGCGGCCGCTGCCTCCCAGGCGTCCAGCACTGAGCCGGCCCGATCGATCTCGGCATTGAGCAGTCCGGCTTCGGCCTGGCCAAGAGTGTACGGTATGCTGCCCGAGTAGGGGTAGTCGGGGCACAGGTACACGTCGGGGAATTCGAAATCGGCGTCAGAAATGTCCGATTGGTACTTCTCGGCCAGGCGATTGGCGCCGAATCTGACTGCCAGCGGCGCCACGGTCAGGGCGAGGCCGGCAGCGGCGGCGGCCAGCAGGAGGGTCCAGAGGGCTCGGCGGGCCGGGCTCCGCTCGGAGTCGGCGACATGCGCGACGGCGTGCAGGCTGCTGCCGGCCAGGTGGGCGCGAAGGAAGTCGCGAAGTCGGCGTCGGCGACGCTGGCGCTTTGCGGTGTGGGTCAGCATTGTGGCTTCTGTGGGTCAGCATTGTGGCTGCTGTGGGTCAGCATTGTGGCTGCTGTGGGTCAGCATTGTGGCTTCTGTGGGTCAGCATTGTGGCTGCTGTGGGTCAGCATTGTGGCTGCGGTGGGTCAGCATTGTGGCTGCTGTGGGTCAGCATTGTGGCTGCTGTGGGTCAGCATTGTGGCTGCTGTGGGTCAGCATTGTGGCTGCTGTGGGTCAGCATTGTGGCTGCTGTGGGTCAGCATTGTGGCTGCTGTGGGTCAGCATTGTGGCTTCTGTGGGTCAGCATTGTGGCTGCTGTGGGTCAGCATTGTGGCTGCTGTGGGTCAGCATTGTGGCTGCTGTGGGTCAGCATTGTGGCTGCTGTGGGTCAGCATTGTGGCTGCTGTGGGTCAGGCATTTTGGCTGCTGTGGATCAGCATTGTGGCTTCTGTGGGTCAGCATTGTGGCTGCTGTGGGTCAGCATTGTGGCTGCGGTGGGTCAGCAGTGTGGCTTCTGTGGGTCAGCATTGTGGCTGCTGTGGGTCAGCATTGTGGCTGCGGTGGGTCAGCATTGTGGCTGCTGTGGGTCAGCATTGTGGCTGCTGTGGGTCAGCATTGTGGCTGCTGTGGGTCAGCATTGTGGCTGCTGTGGGTCAGCATTGTGGCTGCTGTGGGTCAGGCATTTTGGCTGCTGTGGATCAGCATTGTGGCTGCTGTGGTTCAGCATTGTGGCTGCTGTGGGTCAGCATTGTGGCTGCGGTGGGTCAGCAGTGTGGCTTCTGTGGGTCAGCATTGTGGCTTCTGTGGGTCAGCATTGTGGCTGCTGTGGGTCAGCAGTGTGGCTTCTGTGGGTCAGCATTGTGGCTGCTGTGGGTCAGCATTGTGGCTGCTGTGGGTCAGCATTGTGGCTGCTGTGGGTCAGCATTGTGGCTGCTGTGGGTCAGCATTGTGGCTGCTGTGGGTCAGCATTGTGGCTGCTGTGGGTCAGCATTGTGGCTGCTGTGGGTCAGCATTGTGGCTGCTGTGGGTCAGCATTGTGGCTGCGGTGGGTCAGCATTGTGGCTGCTGTGGGTCAGCATTGTGGCTGCTGTGGGTCAGGCATTTTGGCTGCTGTGGATCAGCATTGTGGCTGCGGTGGGTCAGCATTGTGGCTGCGGTGGGTCAGCAGTGTGGCTTCTGTGGGTCAGCATTGTGGCTGCTGTGGGTCAGCATTGTGGCTGCTGTGGGTCAGGCATTGTGGCTGCGGTGGGTCAGTATTTTGGCTGCTGTGGGTCAGATATTGTGGCTGTGTCAGTCAGATAGTGAGCTGTGTCAGCCAGACAGTGAGCTGTGTCAGTCAGATAGTGAGCTGTGTCAGCCAGACAGTGAGCTGTGTCAGTCAGACAGTGAGGCTGTGTCAGTTAGACAGTGAGCTGTGTCAGTCAGACAGTGAGCTGTGTCAGTCAGACAGTGAGGCTATGTCAGTCAGACAGAGAGTCTGTGTCAGTCAGACAGTGAGCTGTGTCAGTCAGACAGTGAGCTGTGTCAGTCAGACAGTGAGGCTATGTCAGTCAGACAGAGAGTCTGTGTCAGTCAGATAGTCAAGGAGGTGGTTAATGATTAAGCAAAACTTACTGACAATAATAGCAAGTAGCTGGCTTGATCTCGATGTCCAGGTTGTTGAAATTTCAGTAATGTTTTTAAGCTTACAGTCTCTGAATGAGCCAGTGGTGTGCAATCTGGTATATACCATCCCTGCCTTTCTGCTCAAATGAGCAGTTCTGAGAAAAAAATTAATTAGCCAATCACGATGACTTATATCCTGGATGACTTGAAATTGGAGAAAATTTGAAACTCAATCAACGATATACATAATTTATAACTGAAATATTTTATTTCTGCTGCAAGCTTCTTCTGCGTAAGCAAATACAAATTTGGAATGACAGAATGTTTGATTGTTTTGTGAAGAAAACAGAGCACAGTTGATAGAAGCGTATTCTTTGAAATGCAGATTCGATACATATTCATTTTGTTTTATTGTATGTATTCTTAGAAAGTAAAATTATTACAAAGGACTTCTTCTTACAGCCACACACCTGCATCTGGCAGCAGGCAGCCTCACACCTGCATCAGGCAGCAGGCAGCCTCACACCTGCATCAGGCCCGCCTGTCCTGCAGCATGAGCAGGCAGCCTCACACCTGCATCAGGCCCGCCTGTCCTGCAGCATGAGCAGGCAGCCTCACACCTGCATCAGGCCCGCCTGTCCTGCAGCATGAGCAGGTAGCCTCACACCTGCATCAGGCCCGCCTGTCCTGCAGCATGAGCAGGCAGCCTCACACCTGCATCAGGCCCGCCTGTCCTGCAGCATGAGCAGGCAGCCTCACACCTGCATCAGGCCCGCCTGTCCTGCAGCATGAGCAGGTAGCCCTCAGCAGAGATGATCACAGAGTCAAGCCAGACTCGCATGGCTTCAGGCGAGGGCGCCAAACAGCGAATTATGCCGCGTTTCTTGTCCACCGTCCCGATGCAGAAGGTCGAGTCCGACTGGCGTTTCCGGCTGCCGCTGCTGCCACCGCCTCCGCTGCCGCAGCAGAATCTGTCCGTGTAGGCGTCGATGATGTCGCAGAAGCTGATGAAGCTCTTGACCCTGGCCTCGGTGCTGTCGGCATAGTAGGCCAGGGTTTTCCTGTACCGATCCAGCACAAACCAGCGGCGTTTCCATGGCCGAAACTTGCCGGCCGGAATCGCTAAGTAACCATAGCAACGGCTGGTTGCCACGCCAACTTGGACGTGCAATCCTTCCAGCGGGTGGCCCAGACCGATGAGGTGACCGCGCAGGTCGAAGTTCGGATCGCTGACTGGCAGGTAATGCGTTAGCGGCCTGCTCTGTGGTCGAGTGGGTCATTAGGCTCATGTAGGTCATTGAGCGCTCATAACTGTAGGTAATTGAGTGCTCATAACTGTAGGTCATTGAGTGCTCATAGCTGCAGCTCATTGAGTGCTCATAACTGTAGGTCATTGGGTGCTCATAACTGCAGCTCATTGAGTGCTCATAACTGCAGCTCATTGAGTGCTCATAACTGCAGCTCATTGGGTGCTCACAACTGTAGGTCATTGGGTGCTCATAACTGTAGCTCATTGAGTGCTAATAACTGTAGCTCATTGAGTGCTAATAACTGTAGCTCATTGGGTGCTCATAACTGTAGCTCATTGGGTGCTCATAACTGTAGCTCATTGGGTGCTCATAACTGTAGGGCATTGAGTGCTCATAGCTGCAGCTCATTGAGTGCTCATAACTGTAGGTCATTGGGTGCTCATAACTGCAGCTCATTGAGTGCTCATAACTGCAGCTCATTGAGTGCTCATAACTGCAGCTCATTGGGTGCTCAAAACTGTAGGTCATTGGGTGCTCATAACTGTAGCTCATTGAGTGCTAATAACTGTAGCTCATTGAGTGCTAATAACTGTAGCTCATTGGGTGCTCATAACTGTAGCTCATTGGGTGCTCATAACTGTAGCTCATTGGGTGCTCATAACTGTAGGTCATTGGGTGCTAATAACTGTAGTTCATTGGGTGCTCATAAATTTAGCTTATTGGGTGCTCATAACTGTAGATCATTGGGTGCTCATAACTGTAGGTCATTGGGTTCTCATAACTGTAGGTCATTGAGTGCTCATTACCGTAGGTTATTGGGTGCTCATAACTGTAGGTCATTGGGCACTCATAACTGCAGCTCATTGGGTGCTCATAACTTTAGCTCATTGGGTGCTCATAACTTTAGCTTATTGGGTGCTCATAACTGCAGCTCATTGGGTGCTCATAACTGCAGCTCATTGGGTGCTCATAACTGCAGCTCATTGGGTGCTCATAACTGCAGCTCATTGGGTGCTCATAACTGCAGCTCATTGGGTGCTCATAACTTTAGCTTATTGGGTGCTCATAACTGCAGCTCATTGGGTGCTCATAACTGCAGCTCATTGGGTGCTCATAACTGCAGCTCATTGGGTGCTCATAACTGCAGCTCATTGGGTGCTCATAACTGCAGCTCATTGGGTGCTCATAACTGCAGCTCATTGGGTGCTCATAACTGCAGCTCATTGGGTGCTCATAACTGCAGCTCACCTTTCTGCTGTTTCCAGACTCCTCCTCCTTGAGCGCGGTGGCTCCCGTGGACGCTTCTTGATTGCCTCCGTCGTAGGAATGGCCAGCGCTGTCTGGTCTGCTACCGCTGCTGCAGCCGCTGCCTCCTTGCTCAAACTGCCTGCCTGACCTCAGCATGCCAGTCTCTGCAGCTGCCGGCTCTGACACTGATGCGAAATTTGTTAGCGCTGTTTTCGAGTTTTTCTCAACTTTACAAGGCAACCGTGAGATGTTTTAAGCAGAATTTCCCACTGCTAGTTTGAGTTGGGGGGGGAGATCTGAGCACTGGGGAGGGCACAGGTATGCGGACTTCTAATCGTCAGACAGTCACAAACCCACTCTGTAACCATGTACAGCTATAAAACACAGATAAATCAGGAAAACCCGAGATTCTTGACTGTCGACTTGCCACCCTGGACTCACCCGTCATGGCACCTCCAGAGCTGGTGACGTCCGCTTCGCTCGTCAAGAGCAATTCGTAACTACTGCTGGCGTTCTCGTAGGTGTCCGACACCTGTGGCGTCTGCAGCCCAACCTTTGCGACACTGGACTGGGCCCGCCGCCGTTGCCGCACCTGCTCTCCGAGCTGACTCAAAATCTTCATTGATGGCCCCTGTTGTGAATTGTTGCAATCATTTCATTTTATTTGAGTCTATAATTCCAAAGTATGCTTTCATCTCACCCTTTCATCTCTTAATCTCATCCTTGAATCTCTCAATCTCATACCTGACTTTTTCAACCATATTATCCTTGAATCTATCAATCTCATACCTGAATCTATCAATCTCATACCCTGACTCTCTTAACTATCTTATCCTTGAATCTATCAATCTCATACCTGACTCTCCCAACCATCTTATCCTTGAATCTATCAATCTCATACCTGACTCTCCCAACCATCTTATCCTTGAATCTATCAATCCCATACCCTGACTCTCCCAACCATCTTATCCTTGAATCTATCAATCTCATACCTGACTCTCCCAACCATCTTATCTTTGAATCTATCAATCTCATACCTGACTCTCCCAACCATCTTATCCTTGAATCTAACAATCTCATACCTGAATCTAATAATCTCATGCCTGACTCTCCCAACCATCTCATCCTTGAATCTCTAAATCTCATACCTGACTTTTTCAACCATATTATCCTTAAATCTATCAATCTCATACCTGACTCTTTCAATCTCATACCTGACTCTATCAATCTCATACCTGACTCTATCAATCTCATACCTGACTCTTTCAATCTCATACCTGACTCTATCAATCTCATACCTGACTCTTTCAATCTCATACCTGACTCTTTCAATCTCATACCTGACTCTATCAATCTCATACCTGACTCTTTCAATCTCATACCTGACTCTTTCAATCTCATACCTGACTCTTTCAATCTCATACCTGACTCTTTCAATATCATACCTGACTCTTTCAATCTCATACCTGACTCTTTCAATCTCATACCTGACTCTATCAATCTCATACCTGACTCTTTCAATCTCATACCTGACTCTATCAATCTCATACCTGACTCTTTCAATCTCATACCTGACTCTTCCAATATCATACCTGACTCTTTCAATCTCATACCTGACTCTATCAATCTCATACCTGACTCTTTCAATCTCATACCTGACTCTTTCAATCTCATACCTGACTCTTTCAATCGCATACCTGAATCCCCACTCTTGAATTTCTAAATGTAATTCTTAAATCTCATAAGATTCTTCTCATAAAAATCTCCTTGCATCTCTCTCTAAATCATACTTGAATTACTTAGTGTCTCACAAAAGCACTTCGAAGCAAGTACTCAAATTTGATTTTGAAAGTAAGACGGCACTGCACCTGAGTTAAGCTATTTGGGGTTATTTGAAGTCTATAAGCAAGCTCCAACGCTCCCTTTCACCGCAAGATTCCACCGGAAGCGTTTCCGGAAGCGAGCATCCGGTCTCCCATATCGGTTAGCTCTATAGGCATTGTAAAACTGTCTTAGTTAACGTTTTTTATGCGTCCAAATAAGTTTGCACGATTTCGCCTTTTATGGATTACACCAAAGCTACCTGCGTTAGAGACTTGTGTGTTACAATGAAAGTAAATAAGTAGGCTAGATTTTGTAAAATAAATACGACAAAGGCACTGCAGTATTGTACATGTAGAGTCTGCCGCCGGGCTTTAAAATGTGTCAGTAGGCTTTGAAATGTGTCAGTAGGCTTTAAAATGTGTCAGTAGGCTTTAAAATGTGTCAGTAGGCTTTAAAATGTGTCAGTAGGCTTTGAAATGTGTCAGTAGGCTTTGAAATGTGTCAGTAGGCTTTGAAATGTGTCAGTAGGCTTTGAAATGTGTCAGTAGGCTTTAAAATGTGTCAGTAGGCTTTAAAATGTGTCAGTAGGCTTTAAAATGTGTCAGTAGGCTTTAAAATGTGTCAGTAGACTACAGAATGGTGTGTCAGTAAACTACGGAATGATGTGTCAGTAGACTATAGAATGACAAGTCAGTAGACTACAGAAATGTGTCAATAGACTATAAAATGATGTCAGTAGACTACAGAATGATAGGTCAGTAGACTACAGAATGATAGGTCAGTAGACTACAGAATGATAGGTCAGTAGACTACAGAATGATAGGTCAGTAGACTACAGATTGATATGTCAGTAGACTGCAGAAATGTTTCAATAGACTATAGAATAATATGTCAGTTGACTACAGAATGATAGGTCAGTAGACTATAGAATAATATGTCAGTAGACTACAGAAATGTGTCAGTAGATTATATAATTATGTGTCAGTAGACTACAGAATGATGTGTCAGTAGACTACAGAATGGTGTGTCAGTAGACTACAGAATGATATGTCAGTAGACTACAGAATGATGTGTCAGTAGACTACAGAAATGTGTCAGTAGACTATAGAAATGTGTCAGTAGGCTTTGAAATGTGTCAGTAGGCTTTAAAATGTGTCAGTAGGCTTTAAAATGTGTCAGTAGGCTTTAAAATGTGTCAGTAGGCTTTAAAATGTGTCAGTAGGCTTTAAAATGTGTCAGTAGACTACAGAATGGTGTGTCAGTAAACTACGGAATGATGTGTCAGTAGACTATAGAATGACAAGTCAGTAGACTACAGAAATGTGTCAATAGACTATAAAATGATGTCAGTAGACTACAGAATGATAGGTCAGTAGACTACAGAATGATAGGTCAGTAGACTACAGAATGATAGGTCAGTAGACTACAGAATGATAGGTCAGTAGACTACAGATTGATATGTCAGTAGACTGCAGAAATGTTTCAATAGACTATAGAATAATATGTCAGTTGACTACAGAATGATAGGTCAGTAGACTATAGAATAATATGTCAGTAGACTACAGAAATGTGTCAGTAGATTATATAATTATGTGTCAGTAGACTACAGAATGATGTGTCAGTAGACTACAGAATGGTGTGTCAGTAGACTACAGAATGATATGTCAGTAGACTACAGAATGATGTGTCAGTAGACTACAGAAATGTGTCAGTAGACTATAGAAATGTGTCAGTAGGCTTTGAAATGTGTCAGTAGGCTTTAAAATGTGTCAGTAGGCTTTAAAATGTGTCAGTAGGCTTTAAAATGTGTCAGTAGGCTTTAAAATGTGTCAGTAGGCTTTAAAATGTGTCAGTAGACTACAGAATGGTGTGTCAGTAAACTACGGAATGATGTGTCAGTAGACTATAGAATGACAAGTCAGTAGACTACAGAAATGTGTCAATAGACTATAAAATGATATGTCAGTAGACTACAGAATGATAGGTCAGTAGACTACAGAATGATAGGTCAGTAGACTACAGAATGATAGGTCAGTAGACTACAGAATGATAGGTCAGTAGACTACAGATTGATATGTCAGTAGACTGCAGAAATGTTTCAATAGACTATAGAATAATATGTCAGTTGACTACAGAATGATAGGTCAGTAGACTATAGAATAATATGTCAGTAGACTACAGAAATGTGTCAGTAGATTATATAATTATGTGTCAGTAGACTACAGAATGATGTGTCAGTAGACTACAGAATGGTGTGTCAGTAGACTACAGAATGGTGTGTCAGTAGACTACAGAATGGTGTGTCAGTAGACTACAGAATGGTGTGTCAGTAGACTACAGAAATGTGTCAGTAGACTACAGAAATGTGTCAGTAGAATACAGAATTATATGTCAGTAGACTACAGAATGATGTGTCAGTAGACTACAGAAATGTGTCAGTAGACTATAGAAATGTGTCAGTAGAATACAGAATGATTGGTCAGTAGACTACAGAAGAATATGTCAGTAGACTACAGAAATGTGTCAGTAGACTATAGAAATGTGTCAGTAGAATACAGAATGATTGGTCAGTAGAATACAGAATGATATGTCAGTAGACTACAGAATTACGTGTCAGTGGACTACAGAATTACGTGTCAGTAGACTACAGAATGATGTGTCAGTAGGCTACAGAAATGTGTCAGTAGCTATAGAATGATGGGTCAGTAGACTACAGAATGCTCGACGACGCCGTCATCCGATGTGTCAGTAGACTACAGAAATGTGTCAGTAGAATACAGAATGATTGGTCAGTAGACTACAGAAGAATATGTCAGTAGACTACAGAAATGTGTCAGTAGACTACAGAATTACGTATCAGTAGACTACAGAATGATGTGTCAGTAGGTTACAGAAATGTGTCAGTAGACTACAGAATGATGTGTTAGTAGACTACAGAAATGTGTCAGTAGACTATAGAAATGTGTCAGTAGACTACAGAATGCTCGACGATGCCGTCACCCGATGTGTCAGTAGACTACAGAATGGTGTGTCAGTACGCCATTAGAATGCGTTAGCAGACCACAGAACAAAGGCCAGAAAAATGAGTTAAAAAGGAAAAGATTCAAGCGACGGCAGAGACTCTCAGTGTAAGCCTCACCTGGCTAAAGCCCGAAGGCAGGCTGTCCTCTGACAACGCGTGCTGCAGCGGCCTTCCAGCCGACCAAAACTGCGAGTTCGACTGTGCCCGACCCTGGCTAAGCTGCCGCTGCCGCAGTCCGCCCTGCTGACTGAAGTCTCCCAACCTGCTGGAGTCCGACGACTCGTCTGCAGCGACGGCTTCATCTCCGTTGTCGATGGCGAGTCCACAATCGGCAGATTGGGCGGTCAGCAGCCGCCGCCGCCGCTCCAGCTCGATGGCGTCCAGCAGCTGCTCCCGCTCTGCCCGCAGCTTCTGCAGCTCCGCGTCGTCGGTGCCTGCCGTCGCTCCGTCGACATTCTCGCCGTCGGGGCCGCCCGCTCTGTCGGCACTCGATTCCGCGGCGACGCTACGAAATTCGGCGATAAGGCCGGCCTGATGGCTGACCAGCTGGCGGAACAGCTGCTCCCGCTCCTCGTCTGCGCGGGCCTGCTGCTCCAGATCCTGACGGTGCACGGCGTGTGGCTCTGCGATTCACTGATCCTCAGTTGCTGGGCCGCCTGACAACCCTCCCAGATCCTCAGTTGCTGGGCCGCCTGACAACCCTCCCAGATCCTCAGTTGCTGGGCCGCCTGACAACCCTCCCAGATCCTCAGTTGCTGGGCCGCCTGACAACCCTCCCAGATCCTCAGTTGCTGGGCCACCCGACAACCCTCCCAAATCCTCAGTTGCTGGGCCGCCTGACAACCCTCCCAGATCCTCAGTTGCTGGGCCACCCGACAACCCTCCCAGATCCTCAGTTGCTGGGCCACCCGACAACCCTCCCAAATCCTCAGTTGCTGGGCCGCCTGACAACCCTCCCAGATCCTCAGTTGCTGGGCCACCCGACAACCCTCCCAAATCCTCAGTTGCTGGGCCACCCGACAACCCTCCCAAATCCTCAGTTGCTGGGCCACCCGACAACCCTCCCAAATCCTCAGTTGCTGGGCTACCTGACAGCCCTCACAGATCTTCAGTTCTGTTGTTTGAGTTTTATTCAA
>NIVC01000152.1:0-105000 GCA_002269645.1 Macrostomum lignano | reverse complement strand
CAGCATAGCAACGCTGATCCTCAAACGTCAAATCGGGGCTGGTCAGCTGATCAGTCAGTTCCGCATTCTTTAGCAGCGAGCCGTTGGTGACGATAAGAGTTCGCCGCCTGGTTACCGGGTTGTTGCTAGGCAACGGCGGGCCGCCACCCTCGCACAGCGGGAGGCCGGCCAGGCTGCAAAGCGAATGCGACAACAGAAAATTTGCCGACAAAAATGCGCAGAAATTTCTGCAAAATATGAAAAAAAGTTCCAAACTGTGCTTTGCTTGCACTTGCGAACTGCTTTTGCTTTTGCGTTGCTGCTTTTAAAAGCGTTAGCGTACCATGGGGGTTGAGGGGTGAGGGACGGGCAGAGGTGCACTATCGCGAGAACCGCCCAGCGACCAAGCGATAGGGTTGAAGAGGTTCGTAGCCGTTAAATTGTAGAAATCAAGACAGGCACCTCTTCGCCCCCTCTCTCCCTCTAGTTTGTAAGGTGTTATCTTGCTTAGACTCTGTGGCTACATTCTCCTCAGACTTTTTGCTCAGGTCTGACTGCCTGACTGACTGACTGACTGACTGACTGCCTGACTGACTGACTGACTGACTGACTGACTGACTGACTGACTGACTGACTGACTGACTGACTGACTGACTGACTGACTGACTGACTGACTGACTGACTGACTGACTGACTGACTGACTGACTGACTGACTGACTGACTGACTGACTGACTGACTGACTGACTGACTGACTGACTGACTGACTGACTGACTGACTGACTGACTGACTGACTGACTGACTGACTGACTGACTGACTGACTGACTGACTGACTGACTGACTGACTGACTGACTGACTGACTGACTGACTGACTGACTGACTGACTGACTGACTGACTAGACTGACTGACTGACTGACTGACTGACTGACTGACTGACTGACTGACTGACTGACTGACTGACTGACTGACTGACTGACTGACTGACTGACTTGAGTGGGTGGGGACTGACTGACTGACTGACTGACTGACTGACTGACTGACTGACTGACTGACTGACTGACTGACTGACTGACTGACTGACTGACTGACTGACTGACTGACTGACTGACTGACTGACTGACTGACTGACTGACTGACTGACTGACTGACTGACTGACTGACTGACTGACTGACTGACTGACTGACTGACTGAGTGACTGACTGACTGACTGACTGACTGACTGACTGACTGACTGACTGACTGACTGACTGACTGACTGACTGACTGACTGACTGACTGACTGACTGACTGACTGACTGACTGACTGACTGACTGACTGACTGACTGACTGACTGACTGACTGACTGACTGACTGACTGACTGACTGACTGACTGACTGACTGACTGACTGACTGACTGACTGACTGACTGACTGACTGACTGACTGACTGACTGACTGACTGACTGACTGACTGGAGTTAGAGGGAGAGTGAGGGTGAGAGTGAGAGTGGGAGTGAGAGTGAGGGTGAGAGTGAGAGTGGGAGTGAGAGTGAGAGTGAGAGTGACAGTGACAGTGAGAGTGACAGTGAGAGTGAAAGTGAGAGTGAGAGTGACAGTGAGAGTGACAGTGAGAGTGAAAGTGAGAGGTAGAGAGAGAGAGAGAAGAGAGGTCACGGCGTGTTTAAAAAAATCAAAAGACTAATAAATTTAATATGGGCTACCGGTTTCGAGCCTCTGGGCTCTTCGTCAGGCCAAAAAATCTGTGTGTCATGCAATTCAAGTTGGTCTTTTAAGTATTATTTTTCTTAGTCTGGTGAGATTTTTCATAGTCTAGTGACAGTGAGAGGGCGCACCGGACAGCAGGAAAAGTGAGAAAAGAATCGCATTGGAAAACAAGCAAAGAAAGGGCGGGGCGGTCCTTGATGCAGTGCCTCAGATTCTTGGCGCCAATGCCTTTTCAAAGTAACGCAGCGTGCAAGGCAGTAAACTGGTCTGGGTCAGACATTGCGTAGCCTATACTATCTGATAGTAATACTGGGCCTACATTTTGGCAAAACAAGTTAGCGTAGCGTCTAGTTAGTGGTTGGAAGCGTTTACTTCAATCGGTCATTGCGAGCCACAGTTAAGGTTGTAAATGCGTGCACTTCATGGGCGAACACTTTTTGGTGTCCAATTTCTTCAATTCAAAGTTTGACTTCCAAAATAATCATCTTTTTCTTCATTGTCGAAGATTAGCAATCCATTCTATTCCTACATCCCGATGACTTGGTATAGATTAGCAATCCATTCTATTCCTACACCCCGATGACTTGGTATAGATTAGCAATCCATTCTATTCCTACACCCCGATGACTTGGTATAGATTAGCAATCCATTCTATTCCTACACCCCGATGACTTGGTATAGATTAGCAATCCATTCTATTCCTTCATCCAAGATGGCTATAGACTAGCAATCCATTCTTTTGATCCATAGAATAGGTTAGAAAATCTATTCGTCTGATAACTGCCTACTTCTGCGGTAGTGAATGAGTAATCTTGCTAAATTTGAAACAACAGCAACGGAAACTTCTGCTTTTGCAAACAAAACACAAAAAGCCAATCATGTTTTCCTGTCACGCAATGGACAAGCAGGCCTGCATCAATAATATTTGATAGTCCTGCATCCTGATCTGTCACTGCCTGATCTGATCGTCAAGAACTCAACAGCCCGATGGCAAAGCGATATCAAGTGACTCAAGCGACTCAAGCGATTGTCAGCAAGTTTTATCCTTCACCCAGATGGAGCGGTTTTCCCACAGCTCAGCATCACAGCTTCTGGAGCACGTAGATGAAGCCTGGGACGTTGAGATTATAGACCGACTCGTGACGCCATTTGAGTATTTTCCAGCCTCCGGAGGCCTCCATCTTCTTGGCCTCGGGCTCGATCTCGCCGATGTCCGTCTCCTCAATTACGGAGCGACGGATCTCTGTGCACAGCAGCCCGCCTTCAGAGCGGTGATTTGGGAGGCAAGAGTGGGAGACATACACTAATTTAACTAGTAAGTAAATAAATCAATAAGTTAAACAGTAATCAGCCAGCCAGCCAGTCAATCAATCAATCATCAGTCAATCAGTCAATCAATCAATCACCAATCAATTAATCAGTCAATCAATCATCAGTCAATCAATCAATCACCAATCAATCAATCAGTCAATCAGTCAATCAATCAATCACCAATCAATCAATCAGTCAATCAGTCAATCAATCATTCCATCTATCAATCATACCATCAATCAATCAGTCAATCAGTCAATCAATCATTCCATCTATCAATCATACCATCAATCAATCAGTCAATCAGTCAATCAATCATTCCATCTATCAACCATACCATCAATCAATCAATCAATCAATCAATCAGTCATTCCATCTATCAATCATACCATCAATCAATCAATCAATCAATCAATCAGTCAATCAGTCAATCAATCAATCATCAGTCAATCAGTCAATCAATCAATCACCAATCAATCAATCAGTCAATCAGTCAATCAATCAATCACCAATCAATCAATCAGTCAATCAGTCAATCAATCATTCCATCTATCAATCATACCATCAATCAATCAATCAATCAATCATTCCATCTATCAACCATACCATCAATCAATCAATCAATCAATCAATCAGTCATTCCATCTATCAATCATACCATCAATCAATCAATCAATCAATTTTCCATTTATCAATCATACCATCAATCATCAGTCAATCAATCAATCAATCAATTTTCCATTTATCAATCATACCATCAATCAATCAATCAATCAATCATTCCATCTATCAATCATACCATCAATCATCAGTCAATCAATCAATCAATCAATTTTCCATTTATCAATCATACCATCAATCAATCAATCAATCAATCATTCCATCTATCAATCATACCATCAATCATCAGTCAATCAATCAATCAATCAATTAACCAATTAACCAATCAATCAGTCTTTCTATCAATATATCAATCAATAAATCGCACCCGGCTTCAGCAGCTCGCCAACGAAGGGCAGCGAGTTCGGCTTCACATGGTTGGGCACGTAGGCGCCCTTGCTGACCACCACATCGTAGACTCCATGTGGCACCTGAGTCAGGCTGCGGTTCTCAACGATCTCAACGTAGCCGCGGCAGATGATGCCCAGCTTCTCGGCCTGGGCGATCATCCCGGGACTGCCGTCGACTCCGTCAACCAGCCGGAAGCCGAGCAGCTCCCGAAGCTGCTTGCCGATGATGCCGGTGCCGCAGCCGAGGTCCAGGGCTCGCAGTTTCGACCTGTCAGCGTCTTTCGGCAGCAGCTCGGTCAGGACTTCGCACAGGCCGGTGAAGTTCGAGTAGCCGAGCTCGCCGGTGTACATAGTGTCGTCGTAGGTGCTGCTCCAGTCGTCATAGTAGCGCATCACCTGATCGGGATTGAGTTTCGGCTTAATCAGATCGTTTTTGAATCGTTCCCGGTTCTTCAGAGCGATTCGTTCAGCTTCTTCGAGATCGGCCATGGCTGTTGCTAGGCTGTTGTTAGGCTGTTGTTAGGCTGTTGTTAGGCTGTTGTTAGGCTGTTGTTAGGCTGTTGCTAGGCTGTTTCAAGGCTGTTGCTAGACTGTTGTTAGGCTGTTGCTAGGCTGTTGCTAGGCTGTTGTTAGGCTGTTGCTAGGCTGTTGCTAAGTTGTTGCTAGGCTGTTGCTAGGCTGTTGCTAGGCTGTTGCTAGGCTGTTGATAGGCTGTTGATAAGTTGTTTCTGGCTTGTTGCTATGCGATATGGTAGTTGCTATGCTTCTAGTTTCTACCCGGCGCATCAGCAGCAGCGGTTTAGTGAGATCCTTGGCTATTAAATAGCAGCTGATGAAGCCGCTAATCCGTGTTGCGCATGATTTATCCCAAATTCGTAGGATTTTGATTTGACAGTATTACCATACAAAGAAAATGCTCCAAGCATTGCTCCAATCTCCAAGACAGCTCTGACTGGCACACCCTTCATAAAATTCACTGCTTTTCATCGTTGATTTGCACAAAAAATAATCAAGTCAATTTTCGTGCCAATTTCAATGCAAGAAATCCGACTATAATAGCTGCTTTCAAATTTATTTTCCTGATCCTCAATCCCGGAAAAAATATTATAATTTTGTTCCATAATTTCGCATGTGAAATCGTTAAAGCCACTCATATAGGAACTCTTAAAATCACTCACGAACTCAAGAACTCAAGAACTCAAGAACTCACGAACTCACGAACTCAAGAACTCAAGAACTCACGAACTCAAGAACTCATGAACTCAAGAACTCACGAACTCAAGAACTCATGAACTCAAGAACTCATGAACTCACGGACTTGAGAACTCAAGAACTCACGAACTCAAGAACTCAAGAACTCATGATTTCACAAACTCACTGGCTTCCCATTGCGTTAAAAAGCAAATTATCTTTTCGCACACGCGCACCAGGCGCCCCTCATCAATCATCTTCTTCTAGAAGATAAACGAGTCCAGCGGACTCTTGCCGCACAGGCGCACCCATGCCAGCTCCATCAGCAGCAGGATCAGGCCGACCGCAAAGCAGCCGGCCAGCAGGATGAAGCAGGCGCCGGAGCCCTCCAGGGTGATGGACTGGCCAGGTGGTACGCTGTTTAAGGCAGAGCATCCAAACGAACTGTTCGCGCTCTTCTCAAATGACCGCCAGATGTAGCCGGACTCGTACAGGCGTTGGATGCTGAACAAGGCGAGCAATATTAATAAAAGTTCTGCTTCATTAAATTGATAAGAAGATTTACTTCCTGACTCACTAAAAATTGAACAGATCGGCAAAGTAGGAGTCCGGTGGCCAGATGAAGCCGACAGTTATGGTGTAGAATTTCTCTTCGCCAAGGTACACCTTGTCGCAGAACTGGTTGTACACCAGGGTTGCGAAGGTGAAGTCGATCATGCACGCGATGTTGCTGCTCAGCACCTAGGGTCGTACAGGAAGAAGACAATCTGGATGCTCTCTGGCACCCACCTCACTCCGCCACCTACTTCAGTCGGACAACCACCTCACTCCGACACCCACATCACTCCCATACCCACCTCACTCCCACACCCACCTCACTCCCACACCCACCTCACTCCCACACCCACCTCACTCCGCCACCCACCTCACTCCGCCACCCATCTCACTCCGCCACCCACCTCACTCCGCCACCCACCTCACTCCGCCACCCACCTCACTCCGCCACCCATCTCACTCCGCCACCCACCTCACTCCGCCACCCACCTCACTCCGCCACCCACCTCACTCCGCCACCCACCTCACTCCGCCACCCACCTCACTCCGCCACCCACCTCACTCCGCCACCCACCTCACTCCGCCACCCACCTCACTCCGCCACCCACCTCACTCCGCCACCCACCTCACTCCGCCACCCACCTCAATCCGCCACCCACCTCACTCCAAGCTAGTCCCTGCGTCTCACCATCTCCCTGCAGCCGCGGGGGCCCTGAAAGGTGACGAGGCGCTTTGACAGCTTCTCAAATTCCGGCCGGCCGCCAGCCTGGATCAGGCCCCACGTGAAGGATCCCTCGCCAACGGCCGGTGTCACAACGTCGCTGTCAGCCAGGTCTTGCAGCGTCTTGATAGACAGAACCTCGTTTGACACAACCAGATCGGAGGCCAGGTCACCTGGTGATCATTATTGAAGGTGTACAAGTTCTTTAATATTTTATTTTAAAGAATGAAAGGACTTTAAATCGTTATCTGGACAGTTCTTGGGTATGCTCTGAAGAACGCATAGCGCTGAATGGGGTTTAGCCATAGACAAATTCGATTTCTCCAGAGCCTATACTGAATGCACTGACCGCCCTTCGGGTCGTTTCTAAGAAAACCGAGCGTAGCATCCCGCTACTTCAGCTGTGCAGGCAGCCCGCACTCACCAGTGTACACAGCCAGTATGATGAGTGCGAACATCCACCAGAAGGCCAGCACAGTTCTCGGCGACATAGCAAACGGATTGAAGTCCTGGCCCTGCTGTAAGAAGCTGCCGATGCTGATCCAGACGTACTCTTGCAGCCACACCTCATCAGCGCAGGCGTAATCTAGGCCCAAATTCCAGGCTGAGAAAGGTGAAAAGTAAGCCAGGGCCCACATGATTAGCGAGGCGAGTATCACGGTGGCTCCCAGAGTAATCCAAACGTACAGTTGGAGCGGTCTGAGCAGGTTCCACAGCTTGGACTCCGGCGGCGGACGGTGCACCAACAGGGCCATCGACTCCTCGAAAAATGCGGCCGAGTATTCCACCACGGATGCCCGGTTGACGCTCTTGCCGAACGGGCCACCGCCCAGGGTTACCGTCTGTGGAACGTCGGATGCGTTGGAGTGTCCTAACGCTAAAGTGCCCCTGGTGCTAAAGCCCCTGGTGCTAACACCCCTGGTGCTAACACCCCTGGTACTAACACCCCTGGTGCTAAAGCCCCTGGTGCTAACACCCCTGGTGCTAACACCCCTGGTGCTAACACCCCTGGTGCTAACACCCCTGGTGCTAACACCCCTGGTGCTAACACGCCTGGTGCTAACACGCCTGGTGCTAACACCCCTGGTGCTAACACCCCTGGTGCTAAAGCCCCTGGTGCTAAACCCCCTGGTGCTAACACCCCTGGTGCTAACACCCCTGGTGCTAACACCCCTGGTGCTAAAGCCCCTGGTGCTAAACCCCCTGGTGCTAACACCCCTGGTGCTAACACCCCTGGTGCTAACACCCCTGGTGCTAAAGCCCCTGGTGCTAAACCCCCTGGTGCTAACACCCCTGGTGCTAACACCCCTGGTGCTAAACCCCCTGGTGCTAACACCCCTGGTACTAATTAAAGCCCCTGGTGCTAATTAAAGCCCCTGGTGCTTGTGTCCAGTCGAGTTAAATGGCACCCCAGCCAGATGAAGTGACGCCCTATAGACACTCATTTCAGATATCATCAAAGGTATGCAGTTACATGCATCACACCTGGTTGCTAGAGCGTTGCTGCTATCGACTGTCAAGACGCAGAGGGCGTTTACCAAGAACTAGTTTCTATAATACTTTAGAAAGTATTTTATTTAGCTCGCCTGTTGAATGGATGACTCACCCCATTCTGGACTTCGCCAACGCAACCGGTGGCATAGCTGCTACCAGGAGGAACAATTCCGAATGTTCGATCCGCCGAGTTCTGGGCGATGTACCTGACAGGCAGTGTCGAAAATATTGTTGCATTGCAAAGGTAAAAAACGCTCAAAGTTGAATCCTACGCTTTAAGTAATAAAAATCCCCTACCGGAACTCCATTCTCTCGGCCAGCCTGTCGATCAGGGCTCGCACCATGCCGCCAAGAACTACTGTCCCGTTGGGATATGACTCCTCATGGTAAGTGTACGGAGGAGCCTGCGAAAGCGGCAAGAAGTGATTGGTAAATACACGGATTATTTATTTGCGTGTAAGCTACTTTCAGTTCAGTAGTAAGTTGAATAAAAAGCATTTTAATGTATTTTATGACAGGACTCGTTTATTGGCTCTCTTAACCCCTCCTAGCCCCCCCCCCCTGGCCGCTGCGCTTCTTTCCCCACCAAACCTCTTCTACCCCGGCCCCGCCACCCCATTTTTATTGCCTTCCTCGGACTTTGTACAAATCTGCCTGCCAATCCATGTACATTCTCAGCGGCGCTGGCTAATGTACATCAACGGCTGCGCCAATAGCAAGTCAGTCCAGCTGCTTTTCTTTTTATATAATAGCTTACATATGCTTCCTAGCTACTGAACTAAAAGTGGAGACTGTTATGACAAGTCTGGCAGATGTAATTGAGCTTTATAATCTCATAAAAGGCTTACAAACGGCGAACAGATAACGATTGTCTCGTTTTTAAATCCCAAAAAAGTGTTCGGAAAAGCGACGCTAGAGCCGCGAACTTGAGCCAGCACAGTCAGGTGGCGAGTTGCTAAGCGGAATCTGGCCGACAGCTGCATTACTGGCCAGCCGGAGCTTCTCTCATTCCAGGTGCCAAACACTTCGGCATCCTGGCCGATGAAGTACCGGCTGGTCGAGTTGAAACCAATAACGCCACGGAATGTATCGTAGTTTGAAATCTGAAATAGAGATGCAGAACTGAGATGCTTGAGCAGCTGGACACGCTAACTCAGCAGAGATAAACAGCTGATTGAGAGATCAACTCACCGACGCGATTGCGTCGTTCAGAGTGCGGCCCCACGTCCAGTTCTGTTTGGCGGAGCAGCTGACATTGCTCGGCGTGATGGAGTGAGTCGACAAGGAGTCGTTGAGCGCCTTCGCCAGCGCCTCCACTGCGTCGGCGAATCGCACCTCTGAAGTCTGGTTACGGGAGTATCGGCAAAAGCTTGCACAATAATAGTAATAGTAAATAATTTTTTCAGAAGGGCAGCGGGCACCCTTGGCGCAACATCGTCCCACAACCAGCGCTGACAACAAACAATTCTGCCCATTCCGCTGACTCCTCACATACATGTACAAGTAGGCCAATACTGTACACAGGCGCGCACTCATGCACACGCTCCACAGGGTGTACAGCGGTCCAGCCGGTCCTGACCTTCTAATCGTCAGGCATGTACACTCTCTGTACCTTGGGGGTTGGCCCTCATACTGTATGTGTGAACACCCACGACAACTCCCGGCCAATTTTCGAGCGCACAAGCCCCAAATTATGTGGCCGAAACGGGGGTCTTGGCACCTCTGAGCAGCTCTGCCCCTTCGTATACCAAAATTACTTTAGTTGCCATGCACACTACGAGCTATTTACCTTCACAGCAGTGGCATTGCAGGCCGGAAACACCTCCACCACAGCGGAGGGACACGAGCCCGACTTGTCCAATCCGAATGCGCCGCCTCTCACTAGCGCAATGTTTGAATTCGGTATAGCGTAAGGCAGCAGCGTCGCCTCGGATAGGCCCGTGTCTAAAACCGTCCAGAAGTAGTTCTGCTGCATTACTTTGGTGTCCGCGGCGCTGCGCAAGATTGTTCCAACAGTTGACTCTGCAGCAATCACTAGAAAGTGCCGAATTTTGTTCTTCACAAATTTCTGCATCTGTTCAACCAGCGCTGACGAGTTCAGATGATCTACAGAGAATGTCAGCGAGCCAATTCCGTTGGCTGCTAGCTTGGTCTGCGCTTCCTCCACAATGGTGCTGTCTGAAATCCAACAATGCCTCACTTTTATTGATCATTCATCAATTATGCTTGCGGTTTGTTTGACTGTCACACTCACCCTGATTTGAGTCGTAGTAGAGGACAACAGAATCGGGCGCTCTGCTTTGCAGCACGCTCACCGCCGCGTCAATCAGGTTGCTGGGGTCGTGACCCGAGGTGAATCCAAAGTCTGGCAACGGTTCGAGTGTTTATATGGTTTGTTCCCAGGTACTCTGGGTTGACCGTATTGCAGTAGATTTGACACTAATTGAAAGATGCAGCAAATAATTGGAAGATGAAACGGGGTCTTCAGACACTGTTGCAGAAAACGATTGGAAGATGAAACGGGGTCTTCAGACACTGTTGCAGAAAACGATTGGAGGATGGAACGGGTCTTCAGTTATTGTTGCAGCAAATGGTTGGAAGATGGAACGGGTCTTCAGTTATTGTTGCAGCAAATGGTTGGAAGATAGAACGGGTCTTCAGTTATTGTTGCAGCAAATGGTTGGAAGATGGAACGGGTCTTCAGTTATTGTTGCAGCAAATGGTTGGAAGATGGAACGGGTCTTCAGACATTGTTGCAGAAAACGATTGGAGGATGGAACGGGTCTTCAGTTATTGTTGCAGCAAATGGTTGGAAAATGGAACGGGTCTTCAGTTATTGTTGCAGCAAATGGTTGGAAGATAAAACGGGGTCTTCAGACACTGTTGCAGCAAATGGTTGGAGGATGGAACGGGGTCTTCAGACATTGTTGCAGCAAATGGTTGGAGGATGGAACGGGTCTTCAGACACTGTTGCAGCAAATGGTTGGAGGATGGAACGGGTCTTCAGTTATTGTTGCAGCAAATGGTTGGAGGATGGAACGGGTCTTCAGACACTTTTGCGGCAAATGGTTGGAAGATGGAACGGGTCTTCAGTTATTGTTGCAGCAAATGGCTGGAAGATAGAACGGGTCTTCAGTTATTGTTGCAGCAAATGGTTGGAAGATGGAACGGGGTCTTCAGACACTGTTGCAGCAAATGGTTGGAGGATGGAACGGGTCTTCAGACACTGTTGCAGCAAATGGTTGGAGGATGGAACGGGGTCTTCAGACACTTTTGCGGCAAATGGTTGGAAGATAGAACGGGTCTTCAGTTATTGTTGCAGCAAATGGTTGGAAGATTGGACGGGGTCTTTCAGCTCCTACCATTGTTGAACTTCATTCGGCACAGCGCAGTCGGAGCCCCGATAAACGGCAGCTGCAGGCTGTTGGCCAAGATGCTCAAGTCAGTCAGGAAAGGACAGTTGCCAACTGCCAGCAGGCCAGCGGCACCGGAGGACGCGGCATCGCAGACTGTAAAAAGTGCAGCGCGCATGCTAAGTACATGTAGTTAGTTTAGTTGCACAGCTACCAACTTTGACGAAGTGTCAATGAAATGCCGTCACTCACCCTGCCGCTCAATTTCCGTGACCTGCCTTGGGCCGGCAGTTCGGAGCACTAGCGGAGTCACAGTGTTCGACCCCATGTTTAATCGCCAGTTCATTGCAATCCGCCGATGAAAAACATCGCGCACGAAGGTGTCGCTCCCAGTCCAAGGATCTTCCACAGCCACCAGCACCCGATAGTCCGCGCCAAAGCTCAGTCTCGGCGCCAGGCAGAGCAGCACCGAAAGCAACAACCAGTCGAGTGGTCGACTTGTCCCTGACAAGCATAACTTCATGATTATTCGACAAAGTTTGAGCAGCCTGCTAGCCAGCATGGACAATCAGACAGGGTATTTATCTTCCGAAAGAAAAGGTTTGTCACTTGAGACCTGCAGTCGATGGCATATCGACTGGCATTGTTGTCGAATTGCTGAAGAATTTCTTTTTTGTTGTCGGATAAAAGGAGCAGATAAGCAACTTGATCAGAGCGAATTGTGCTGGAAGTCTCTGAGCAGTTAAGTGGCATTGGTCAGGGATTAAGAGGGGATCTAAGCTCTTGCCTCATTGTCCAATGATAAACCTTGCTTAGTCAGGTGAGTGCTTGTTATTCAACCCCGGCAAGGTATTATCATGAGCAAGCAAATCTTGCAAATCCAGCAAGCGTTTGTTTTTAGTCCGTGGTTGAACTACAAGTTGATCTACGAGTATATAATAGTTTGCAAACAATATGAACAACATTTTTAAACAACAAAGCCCAGGAACCAGCAATTCAATGGCTAGCGGGAGAATCAAGCCATTAAAGACTGGCTTTTCATTGATCGAAATGTCACAAAACGGAAATTTTAATTTAAAGGGCAAACCAAACAAAGGAAGCAACAATTTATTTTAAATTAATTATGGTAAAGTCCTATCAAGTCATATTAAGCTTCATTTCATTAGCTGTCTTATTTATCAAACGAATTTGCATTCGGAGAAGGTGCAGTTGTTAAAGCTAAACTTCGCCATCGCCAGATGTTCCTGATTAACGCCGGTGATTTGCATGTTTGACACCACATTGACATCCAGCTCACTGGCCCCAGAATCGCTTGGTCCTACGTGTCCGGCCTGGTCACCTTTAACTTCTTCTTCTTTAGTTTGCAGTGCCAATGCCGACGTCACAGCATAGCTGCTCGCTTGCAGAGATGCTCGCTTGCTGCTCGCTTGCAAACGTTTTGTAAGGTACCTGCGTGCCGTTCGTTCAGATGTCTGGCCGGTGATGGACATAATGTCGGCCATGCTATGTCCCGCGGCCTCTAGATCCGTAATCCTGGTGACCCTAAGAAAATATGATCAATGATGATTACATTACTAATGCATGTAGTTTACAATGTTTTCTCTCAGATAAATTAAAGATCTAAGATCTGTTATTTTCGAGATCAAAAACATTAGTCGTACTACCTGGTGCAATGGTTGGAATACATTTTTGATAGCCCAGCCTTCTTGCTCAAGTTATGCATGAATCGAACAAGATAGTTGACACCGCGATTCTGCTTCGTTGAATACGTAGGACTTCCGTTCGCAGAGTTTGCCAGTGGCCGTGGAAATAGGTGGTTATCCTTGGTTTCAACTGGTAGAAGGTCTAGATACCGTCGTACATTTTCAGTATCGTAAATCCTTGCCTGCTTGTTGTCGGGTTTTGCTTTACTTCTCACTGGATCCGCGGACTTATTCTTAGACGGAAGAGGCGGGAGACAGTAGAACTCCTTACCATCAGAGTCGGTGTGCAGCTCCAATGCATCTCGTCGTGTCAGATGCTGCAGGTGCTCTTGGCCTCTTTCGCCCAAGCAATAAAGGACATAAAACAGAAATTTGTCCTGCAAATGATGTCGACGCACGGCTTTTGAGTGCAGCAAAGACCATAGACGTTCGTGCGCTTCGCTCAGCCCACTCGTGTCTTGGTCGTTGCTGCACTCTTTAGCCGTGCGTCATCTCTCCATTCTCAAACTGCTTCACAGACCCTTTTGGGCCATAGACAGTGAAAAGCAAGTCTTCAATAGCTTGAGTGTCCTCAAGACTCAATTCAATTGCTGGCTGGGGGTTAACTGGCTTAGAAAATGTCATCATATTATTTACGACCCGTGTTCTCTAAACGCATTTTGCTATGATTTGCTTTTTTTCTCAACACGAAGGAGAAAAATCTTTCTGGATTTAACATGTAGCTGCCAATTTAACATGTAACCTGTGCATCTATTCGTCACTAAAATTCACACAGACAGTCGGAAAATTCCAGTTTAGAAAATTTTAGTCTCAAAAGCCTGGACAATATATTTTGAGCAGGAGAGTATCGGATCAGCTCAGTTGCAGGGTGGAGTTTCTTGAGTCCTTAGACAGAACTGATGCCTATGTCTATCTATATCAACCATTAAACAACCGCTTCTGTTACTGCCTGCTGCAGAGTCCACCGTTAATGGCTAGGATATTGAGAACCGTAACTAGCAACTAGGATTAGCAAAACATAGATCTGGCTAAAAGGTCTCTTATAACAAGTTCAAGTAAGACACTTTAGATTTATACTAACACGACTTTGTACTTATAAGGAAGTCTGTGAGCACCCTGGCGCAACGGCGACATCGTCTCACAACCAGCGCTGACGGCAATTCTGCCCATTCCGCTGGCTCCTGAGCACATGCAAGCGCGCCAATACTGTACGCAGGCACAGCACTCACACACGCGCTCTCACAGGGTGTACAGCGGCCCTTTGTTGACTTTCTAATCATCAGGCATGGCCCCAAATTAATCTGACCTTGCACGAAATCAAACTGGAGGTCGTAGTGAAAGTCGGACGTGCTTATCGTTCCACCCTAAATTAAAACTAAAACACCCTAGCTCAAAGCCCAAAGACACCCTAGAGCAAATCCCAAAGACACCCTAGCTCAAAACCCAAAGACACCCTAGCTCAAAGCCCAAAGACACCCTAGAGCAAAGCCCAAAGACACCTTAGAGCAAAGCCCAAAGACACCCTAGAGCAAAGCCCAAAGACACCCTAGAGCAAAGCCCAAAGACACCCTAGAGCAAAGCCCAAAGACACCCTAGAGCAAAGCCCAAAGACACCCTAGAGCAAAGCCCAAAGACACCCTAGAGCAAAGCCCAAAGACACCCTAAATTAAAGCCCAAAGACACCCTAAATCAAAGCCCAAAGACACCCTGAATCAAAGCCCAAAGACACCCTAAATTAAAGCCCAAAGACACCCTAAATCAAAGCCCAAAGACACCCTGAATCAACGACCTGAAACAAGTTAATTTCATAGATGCAAACTTTTTTTAGCTATTTATTGTCACGCAATTCTACTTAAAGTAACTAGGCTAAGAGAAAAACTGTCAGATGTTCTGTTGCTCCCTGGATTGAAGTGCTTTTTACGAGGCTAATTAAATAACTATTGCTTTCGCAAAAGAAGCAGACTCAGAGAAAGAGAAGCCGGTTTGCAATTGCTTTCTAATGTAATTTTAGTTGTTACACAGGTATGTAAGTACTCGTAGGAATTATAGTTACTCACTGAGAGTTTTCTCTAACTGGATTTATTGCGTACCAACAATACCAAGCATACTTGCTATGCGTAAGTTGAATTGAATTTGATCGCTCAGAAGTTTGCCTCAACAGGAGCAACAGCTGGGCGGCCATGCAGTGACTGCTGAAACTGGTTTTTTCTCACTAGTGTGAACAGCTATGCGTAGTCGTTTTTGGAGCGGCATTCGTGACTGGCCTTCTGCCTGCCTGTAGCAATGCCAAATTAATTTATGCTCTCCCTGTGTGGCTCTGTTGTTTTTCTACCCCGGGTTAAACCGCAAGCTATAGGTTTATTAATATTATTTATAGGATATCATAATACTTCTGTAGGCTCTGCTAGGCTACTGGACAGCACAGAGTGAGCGCCTAACGGACACCCGACTGCAACACCAGAGATCAGTGTCCGAAGATATCTTTAGGAAAAGCTTAATGTAATGATACCCTATCAAAAATCAGACATCCTCGATCAGGCTTTAAGACACCCTGCATCAGAATTGAAGACATCCTAGATCACAGGCACCCTAGATCACCGACACCCTAGATCACCGACACCCTAGATCACAGCCACTCTAGATCACAGACACTGTAGATCACAGACACCCTAGATCACAGTCACACTAGATCACAGCCACTCTAGATCACAGACACTGTAGATCACAGACACCCTAGATCACAGTCACACTAGATCACAGTCACACTAGATCACAGACACCCTAGATCACAGTCACCCTAGATCACAGACACACTAGATCACAGACACCCTAGATCACAGACAACCTAGATCACAGACACCCTAGATCACAGACACTGTAGATCCCAGACACCCTAGATCACAGTCACTCTAGATCACAGACACCCTAGATCACAGACACCCTAGATCACAGACACCCTAGATCACAGTCACACTAGATCACAGACACCCTAGATCACAGACACCCTAGATCACAGACACCCTAGATCACAGACACCCTAGATCACAGTCACACTAGATCACAGTCACCCTAGATCATTGACACACTAGATCACAGTCACCCTAGATCACAGACACCCTAGATCACAGACACCCTAGATCACAGTCACCCTAGATCATCGACACACTAGATCACAGACACCCTAGATCACAGACACCCTAGATCACAGACACCCTAGATCACAGTCACCCTAGATCACAGTCACCCTAGATCATTGACACACTAGATCACAGTCACCCTAGATCACAGACACCCTAGATCACAGTCACCCTAGATCACAGTCACACTAGATCATAGACACACTAGATCACAGTCACCCTAGATCACAGACACCCTAGATCACAGTCACCCTAGATCACAGACACCCTAGATCACAGACACCCTAGATCACAGACACCTTAGATCACAGACACCCTAGATCACAGTCACCCTAGATCACAGACACCCTAGATCACAGTCACACTAGATCATAGACACACTAGATCACAGACACCCTAGATCAGTCACCCTAGATCACAGTCACACTAGATCATAGACACACTAGATCACAGACACCCTAGATCAGTCACCCTAGATCACAGTCACACTAGATCATAGACACACTAGATCACAGTCACCCTAGATCACAGTCACACTAGATCACAGACACCCTAGATCACAGACACCCTAGATCACAGACACCCTAGATCACTGTCACCCTAGATCACAGTCACACTAGATCACAGTCACCCTAGATCACAGTCACACTAGATCACAGTCACACTAGATCACAGTCACCCTAGATCACAGTCACACTAGATCACAGTCACACTAGATCACAGTCACCCTAGATCACAGTCACCCTAGATCACAGTCACACTAGATCACAGACACCCTAGATCACAGACACCCTAGATCACAGTCACACTAGATCACAGACACCTTAGATCACAGTCACCCTAGATCACAGTCACACTAGATCACAGTCACACTAGATCACAGTCACCCTAGATCACAGACACCCTAGATCACAGACACCCTAGATCACAGTCACACTAGACCACAGTCACACTAGATCACAGACACCCTAGATCACAGTCACCCTAGATCACAGACACCCTAGATCACAGTCACACTAGACCACAGTCACACTAGATCACAGTCACACTAGATCACAGTCACACTAGATCACAGTCACACTAGACCACAGTCACACTAGATCACAGTCACACTAGATCACAGTCACACTAGATCATAGACACACTAGATCACAGTCACACTAGATCACAGTCACACTAGATCACAGACACCCTAGATCACAGACACCCTAGATCACAGACACCCTAGATCACAGACACCCTAGATCACAGACACCCTAGATCACAGTCACACTAGACCACAGTCACACTAGATCACAGACACCCTAGATCACAGTCACACTAGATCACAGACACCCTAGATCACAGTCACACTAGACCACAGTCACACTAGATCACAGTCACACTAGATCACAGTCACACTAGATCACAGTCACACTAGACCACAGTCACACTAGATCACAGTCACACTAGATCACAGTCACACTAGATCATAGACACACTAGATCACAGTCACACTAGATCACAGTCACACTAGATCACAGACACCCTAGATCACAGACACCCTAGATCACAGTCACCCTAGATCATTGACACACTAGATCACAGACACCCTAGATCACAGTCACCCTAGATCACAGTCACCCTAGATCACAGACACCCTAGATCACAGTCACCCTAGATCATTGACACACTAGATCACAGACACCCTAGATCACAGTCACCCTAGATCACAGTCACCCTAGATCACAGTCACCCTAGATCACAGACACCCTAGATCACAGACACCCTAGATCACAGTCACACTAGATCACAGTCACACTAGATCACAGTCACCCTAGATCACAGTCACACTAGATCACAGACACCCTAGATCATTAGGAACCCTAGTAGCGTTGATCAACTGAAGACGTTTTCAAATCCAGTTCACGGACATCCATAAGCAACTGGAGTAAGTTAGCCTCTCCATTATTATTAAATTCATGGTAATTTGTGCCATATTACTGTGCTGCTAGAATAGGAACTCTCCAAAGCATAGAATCAATGCTTGATGAATTAACGAGCCCAATTTGACCTCATTTGACCTCAACTGACAATTTTCCCTATAGTAGCTAGCAGATAGCCACTTAAGCAGTCCTTGACTGCATCGCCAATAATCAACTAGAATTAGACACCAATCTCTGGGATATTACGTGCGGTTGAACCAAGTGTTCCTCTTTTCTCCAAAGTTTGCCTTACTGTTGAAGAAAAAAGAATTCCAGCACGCGTAAAGTTAGTTTGAGCTGCATTGTCTGCTTAAGTTTTTTCAGCTCTCTCGGCTTTTGTAGACTTTTTTCCTTTTATGCTGCACTTCTTTGTTAAGCTTTTCTAAGACTGGTTTATATAACTATTAATTGTACTTACATAGAAGATTGAGGGTTGGGGAGTAGAGAGAAAAAAGTAAGTGAGATGGGGAGCCAGAGGGAGAGTGTGGGATGGGATTGAGAGGGACAGTGTAAGATGGGAGTGAGAGGGAGAGTGTGAGATGAGAGTGAGAGGGACAGTGTGAGATGGGAGTGAGAGGGAGAGTGTGAGATGAGAGTGAGAGGGAGAGTGTGAGATGAGAGTGAGAGGGAGAGTGTGAGATAGGAGTGAGAGGGAGAGTGTGAGATGAGAGTGAGAGGGACAGTGTGAGATGGGAGTGAGAGGGAAAGTGTGAGATGGGAGTGAGAGGGAGAGTGTGAGATGAGTGTGAGAGGGAGAGTGTGAGATGAGAGTGAGAGGGACAGTGTGAGATGGGAGTGAGAGGGAAAGTGTGAGATGAGAGTGAGAGGGAGAGTGTGAGATGAGAGTGAGAGGGAGAGTGTGAGATAGGAGTGAGAGGGAGAGTGTGAGATGAGAGTGAGAGGGACAGTGTGAGATGGGAGTGAGAGGGAAAGTGTGAGATGGGAGTGAGAGGGAGAGTGTGAGATGAGTGTGAGACAGTGTGAGGCTCCTGGGCAACCCGGGGGAGGTCGCCTAGCTGTCTCTCATGTCTCACTCTCCCATGCACTCCGCGGGTTCATCAGAGGTTACGAGCGTAGGGATAGCTCTCTCCTTCCAGTGCGAATCTCTCTCCTTCCAGTGCGAATCTCTCTCCTTCCAGTGCGAATCTCTCTCCTTCCAGTGCAAATCTCTCTCCTTCCAGTGCGAATCTCTCTCCTTCCAGTGCGAATCTCTCTCCTTCCAGTGCGAATCTCTCTCCTTCCAGTGCAAATCTCTCTCCTTCCAGTGCGAATCTCTCTCCTTCCTGTATGACGCGAATCTCTCTCCTTCCAGTGCGAATCTCTCTCCTTCCAGTGCGAATCTCTCTCCTTCCAGTGCGAATCTCTCTCCTTCCAGTGCAAATCTCTCTCCTTCCAGTGCGAATCTCTCTCCTTCCAGTGCGAATCTCTCTCCTTCCAGTGCGAATCTCTCTCCTTCCTGCATGACGCGAATCTTAGCTTCCTCTCCAAAAATAGCAGATTCAAAATCTCATTATTCAAAATTTACCCACTCACATTGGCCAATTTTATAGTTTCCATGACGACCAAGCGAGAACGCCAGACAGCGGTCAAGCTGGCTCTCATTCATGACAGTCTGACCGGTCGATCGATTTGAATTTCTACTCAAGGCAATCATATGACATTTTTCACTTAACAAAGTACTATTGAAAAGTACTAAGTCATTCAAATGTCAAATTGAAATATAGGAAAACCAGTAAGAATAAACAGTGATTTATCGATTTTCGATCTATTACCTAGACTGGACCAGGCGTTAAGATTCTGCTAAAGAAAGCGGGCTAGGTAGATAGATAGATAGATAGATAGATAGATAGATAGATAGATAGATAGATAGATAGATAGATAGATAGATAGATAGATAGATAGATAGATAGATAGATAGATAGATAGATAGATAGATAGATAGATAGATAGATAGATAGATAGATAGATAGATATTCGAATAGATAGATAGATAGATAGATAGATAGATAGATAGATAGATAGATAGATAGATAGATAGATAGATAGATAGATAGATAGATAGATAGATAGATAGATAGATAGATAGATAGATAGATAGATATTCGAATAGATAGATAGATAGATAGATAGATAGATAGATAGATAGATAGATAGATAGATAGATAGATAATAGGTGGATAGATAGATAGATAGATAGATAGATAGATAGATAGATAGATAGATAGATAGATAGATAGATAGATAGATATATAGATAGATAGATAGATAGATAGATAGATAGATAGATAGATAGATAGATAGATAGATAGATATTCGAATAGATAGATAGATAGATAGATAGATAGATAGATAGATAGATAGATAGATAGATAGATAGATAGATAGATAATAGGTAGATAGATATTCGAATAGATAGATAGATAGATAGATAGATAGATAGATAGATAGATAGATAGATAGATAGATAGATAGATAGATAGATAGATAATAGGTAGATAGATAGATAGATAGATAGATAGATAGATAGATAGATAGATAGATAGATAGATAGATAGATAGATAGATAGATAGATAGATAGATAGATAGATAGATAGATAGATAGATGGATAGATAGATAGATAGATAGATAGATAGATAGATAGATAGATAGATGGATAGATAGATAGATAGATAGATAGATAGATAGATAGATAGATAGATAGATGGATAGATAGATAGATAGATAGATAGATAGATAGATAGATAGATAGATGGATAGATAGATAGATAGATAGATAGATAGATAGATAGATAGATAGATAGATAGATAGATAGATAGATAGATAGATATATAGATAGATAGATAGATAGATAGATAGATAGATAGATAGATAGATAGATAGATAGATAGATAGATAGATAGATAGATAGATGGAACAGCATTGGACAGTCCAATCGCAGGTATAAGATTAGCAGAGCTGCGTGCCCTCTCAACACAGCTCAACACAGCTGCACTCTGCCCAGAGAGCGCCCACCCTGATAGCCAACTCTGATAAAAGTGGAGAAGTTGAGATTCCTTTTATTACTAAAATATTCCGCCAGCTTTAAGCAGACCGGCTCCAAACCGTGCGCGCCTTATCAGGGGGTGGCGATGATTGATCACTTGCCTGTCAGGTGAGCAGGGGTAGAGCTACGCGGTGGGAGAGAGAAAGAACTAGGGGGGGGGGGTAGGTAGGGAGAATCAGGGAGGATCTGGGAGAGTCGGGCAGAGGCTTGAAATCGCAGTTCAGATCCTGGATTTCTCACACACCAGAGGTTGACGTTGGTTTAGAGAGAGAGGCGACGAGGCACGGCACAAGCGTAGCCAAGGAATTCTAAAACCGCAACCTGGAGTTACCAACTCATTTTCGATCTAATTGAGGCTGACGTTGAAAACATGAAATCCCACTGTTGCTAGCGATTGACAAAGGGAGATAGACAGGACAGCGTCAGCCTCAATCGGGTTTTTGGCTGCAGTAGAGTCAGCATTCCAGATGCCAGCTTTAGAACGCCTTGGCTCAGCGCGTGACCGTAGATAACGGGAGAGACAGCCAATCAGAGGCCGAGAAGACTGCAGTTGCTTCTCCTTTTTTAACCCGCAACCCTTGCGTCCCCCTATCCATAAGCTTTAGCCTCCCGCCACCGCATCTCCGGACTGTAGAAATCCTGCGCTTTGCCCTGTGTGCTTTTTCTGCTTCAAAACAAAATGGAGGAAACGGCAACAGCGGAGGCGGCCGAGTCGGAGGCGGCCGAGTTTTCCAGGAAACTGATGCTGCTGGCCCATGCGGACAGTGGCAGCGAAGCTGGCAGCGGCTTCAGCGGTGCTGAGAGCGACGGCGACTCGCCCGACACTCCGGGGGTGGCCTCACGTCAGGCCGGTTTGAGCAGCTCTGCTGGCAGCGGCGGTGAAGCTGAGGTGCGACATCCATAAAACATTGTAAATTTGAGCCTGCAGGAAGAGACGCACTTGCTACACTGAGTGAGCTGTCCTGAGTGATGACCCGCAGGAGTGACTTGATAAACCCAAAAGAGTGACTTGATGAACCCAAAAGAGTGACTTGATGAACCCAAAAGAGTGACTTGATGAACCCAAAAAAGTGACTTGATGAACCCAAAAGAGTGACTTGATAAACCCAAAAAAGTGAATTGATGAACACAATGACCATCAGAGAGTGACACAATGACCATCAGAGAGTGACACAATGACCCATCAGAGAGTGACACAATGACCATCAGAGAGTGACACAATGATCCGTCAGAGAGTGACACAATGATCCGTCAGAGAGTGACACAATGATCCGTCAGAGAGTGACACAATGACCCATCAGAGAGTGACACAATGACCCATCAGAGAGTGACACAACGGTTAATGTGAGTAAAACAGAGTTTCCTACTTTCCTAGGTCAATACAGCTGCATTTGACTATCTCCAGAATTCAGTGAGCAATCGGCAATGAGTAAAGGGTGAAGACAACCCCCTCCTCGGATCCCCGGCACATTGGGCAGACGTGCCAAAAAATGAACACAAGCGGAACAGGTGAAAATCGGCCCAGCCTGTTCCCCTCTTTCCAAAGCCGACTTTGATCAGTTAGTTCGAAGTAAATTTATGCGAACACATTGTTGGGGCACATCGAATTGAAACCCACGGGTGCTCATTCTCATTAGCTTCGCAACTCCGCTGCCCCGGATCCCGCCCTGGCCCTGATCGAATGATTAAAGCAACTGAGGAACCACTTAGAGGCAATTTTATTCGCTTTTGACAGCAACTGGGAAAGGAAATAATTTAGCGGAACAATTGCTGGGGGAATTTTGCGAGAATGATGAACACAAGTTGTTCGTAGATCCCAATCAGTGCGGCAGTGTTGCATGCATATATTGCATAGAATCTGACATGCAATGCCCATGTATTCATTCATTATATATTATGAGCGTATGGCTTTTCTTTCACTCTTTTTGCTTGTGGAACAAACAGGTTGCGGCTGTTTAGTGGCTTTTTTACTCGTAGTTAGGTTCGAACCGAGAAAGAGAGAGAGAGAGAGAGAGAGAGAGAGAGAGAGAGAGAGAGAGAGAGAGAGAGAGAGAGAGAGAGAGAGAGAGAGAGAGAGAGAGAGAGAGAGAGAGAGAGAGAGAGAGAGAGAGAGAGAGAGAGAGGTAAGATGGAGAGGAGAGGAGAAGGGAGAGAGAAGAGAGGAGGAGAAGGAGGGAGGAGAGGACAAAGGGGAAGGAGGAAAGAGGAGAAGAGAGAGAGGAGAAAGTGAAGAGGGAGAGAGGAGAGATGAGAGACAGGAGAGATGAGAGAGAGGAGAGATGAGAGAGAGGAGAGATGAGAGAGAGGAGAGATGAGAGAGAGGAGAGATGAGAGAGAGGAGAGATGAGAGAGAGAGAGGAGAGATGAGAGAGAGGAGAGATGAGAGAGAGGAGAGATGAGAGAGAGGAGAGATGAGAGAGAGGAGAGATGAGAGGAGAGAGGAGAGAAAAGGAGAGGAGAAAAGAACTGCGATAGTGATGAGAGTGAGGCGACCCAGTTGCCAGTCACGCGGGTACCAATTGTGTTGCCGAGCATAAACAAACTTTATCGGTCGTGCCAACTCTGCTTTCTTATTAGCCTCATTTCTTCTGATATTTTTTCACCCTCTCGTCACGGGCCCTCTCTTCTCTCTCCTTCAAGGCGATGTCAGCGGCCAGGTCCTCATGTCGTCGCTGGTGTGGCCAACGCTGCGAAGACTCTCAATCAGCCACTCAGCAGCTGCAACAACAACAACAACAGCAGCAGAGACTGGCGTTCACACAGCAGCAGCTATTTGGTGAGTTTACCTTTCATCTGCGCAGTTTTGCTTTTAGAGAAAACTTGTTGAAGCAGTTGCTAGCAAAGTCTACGGGGGGGGGGTATTTTTCGTAGCAATGTCCTCGGAGTAGCGGAACTGATTAAACGACTTGCAGAGCGCCGATTGAGGATCTGCCAGGAAATCACAGCGACGGAGAGGCGCTACTGCTGCTGCCTGAGGATCATCATCGACCTGCTGGCGCAGACCGTGAAAGCCTCCGCCTGCGTCAGCGTCAAGAACCTCTGGTGAGGGAAGACTGGGAGTGCTGAGAGTATGGTGAGATGGAGTGAGAGAGTAGGGTGTGGGTAGAATGAGAGAGTAGGTTGTGGGAAGAATGAGAGAGTAGGGTGGTGGTAGAATGAGGGAGTAGGGTGTGGGAAGAATGAGAGAGTAGGGTGGAATTAGAGTGAGAGAGTAGGGTGGGAAGAATGAGAGAGTAGGGTGGGAAGAATGAGAGAGTAGGGTGGAATTAAAGTGAGAGAGTAGGGTGGAATTAGAGTGAGAGAGTAGGGTGGGAAGAATGAGAGAGTAGGGTGGGAAGAATGAGAGAGTAGGGTGTAGGTAGAATGAGAGAGTAGGGTGGAATTAGAGTGAGAGAGTAGGGTGGAATTAGAGTGAGAGAGTAGGGTGGGAAGAATGAGAGAGTAGGGTGGGAAGAATGAGAGAGTAGGGTGGGAAGAATGAGAGAGTAGGGTGGGAAGAATGAGAGAGTAGGGTGGGAAGAATGAGAGAGTAGGGTGGGAAGAATGAGAGAGTAGGGTGGGAAGAATGAGAGAGTAGGGTGTGGGAAGGATGAGAGAGTAGGGTGTGGGAAGAATGAGAGAGTAGCGTAGCGGATAGAATGAGACGGGAGGTAGACAGGCAGACGCGGAGCCCAGCAGTGACTCACAATAGTGCAGCAAGCAGACCCAGCCTCCCCCACCCGCCCGTCAATCACGCCAGCGGCTACAGCAGCTGTCAAGCGTTGCTGGCCTCGCCCATAATAGGCTAAAGACTCTCCAATTTTGGGTGAGCTGACTCATCCGCCGGAATCCCCAGGCTGCAGAGTCAGATTATCTGTAGCTGTTCCTGTGCTTGTTGGGGGGAGAGGAGTTGTCGAGAAAGAGAGGCCTTGATTGTAAATTATTTATGAAGCCGGCAGAAAATGAGCGAGAGGCAGAGAGGGGGAAGATAGGAGCAGAGAAGGGAGACTCCAGTTCAATTCTCAGGAGTACAATAGTTGAATCGCTGCAGTTGGATCAGAAGAAACCCCAGCTGATCACTTCCTGCCTTCTCTAGCGGTTGTTAAAGAAAACAAAGAAAAGAACTGCGCTAGAAAATCCCCGCAGAGAAATGGCAAACTGAGCTTTCTGTAGGCACCGACTCAGAACTCCCTGCGCACACACTTTCACTGCTCAATTTCGTTCAAGCTTCCTGTCCCCGATTGAACTCAAAATTATTGAAGTAAAATAATCCGTTGCTTTTGGGTCAGCGCAGCGGCAGAGAATGGCGTGCGTGCGAGGGAAAGCAATTGAATCAGTGCTGGTATAGAATCTAGGGACAAAACAAAAGCTATTTTCGGTCAAACACTTTCTCATCCCCGTACAATGAGCAGAGTTCTGTTGTGTTGCTTCTAGTTGCTTCAAAATGCATTAAAAATTAGGTTGTGGGAAGAGTAGGGTGGTGGAAGAATGAGAGAGTAGGTTGTGGGAAGAATGAGAGAGTAGGGTGTGGGTAGAATGAGAGAGTAGAGTGTGGGTAGAATGAGAGAGTAGGTTGTGGGTAGAATGAGAGAGTAGGGTGGTGGAAGACTGAGAGAGTAGGGTGGGAAGAATGAGTGAGTAGGGTGGAAAGAATGAGAGAGTAGGGTGGAAAGAATGAGAGAGTAGGTTGTGGGAATAATGAGAGAGTAGGGTGTGGGAAGAATGAGAGAGTAGGGTGTGGGTAGAATGAGAGAGTAGAGTGTGGGTAGAATGAGAGAGTAGGTTGTGGGAAGAATGAGAGAGTAGGGTGGTGGAAGAATGAGAGAGTAGGGTGGGAAGAATGAGTGAGTAGGGTGGAAAGAATGAGAGAGTAGGTTGTGGGAATAATGAGAGAGTAGGGTGTGGGAAGAATGAGAGAGTAGGGTGGGAAGAATGAGAGAGTAGGGTGGGAAGAATGAGAGAGTAGGGTGGGAAGAATGAGAGAGTAGGTTGGGAAGAATGAGAGAGTAGGGTGGAAAGAATGAGAGAGTAGGTTGTGGGAATAATGAGAGAGTAGGGTGTGGGAAGAATGAGAGAGTAGGGTGGGAAGAATGAGAGAGTAGGGTGGGAAGAATGAGAGAGTAGGGTGGGAAGAATGAGAGAGTAGGTTGGGAAGAATGAGAGAGTAGGGTGTAGGTAGAATGAGAGAGTAGGGTGGGAAGAATGAGAGAGTAGGTTGGGAAGAATGAGAGAGTAGGGTGTAGGTAGGGTGGAATTAGAGTGAGAGAGTAGGGTGGGAAGAATGAGAGAGTAGGGTGGGAAGAATGAGAGAGTAGGGTGTGGGAAGAATGAGAGAGTAGGGTGGGAAGAATGAGAGAGTAGGGTGGGAAGAATGAGAGAGTAGGGTGGGAAGAATGAGAGAGTAGGGTGGGAAGAATGAGAGAGTAGGGTGGGAAGAATGAGAGAGTAGGGTGGGAAGAATGAGAGAGTAGGTTGGGAAGAATGAGAGAGTAGGGTGGAAAGAATGAGAGAGTAGGTTGTGGGAATAATGAGAGAGTAGGGTGTGGGAAGAATGAGAGAGTAGGGTGGGAAGAATGAGAGAGTAGGGTGGGAAGAATGAGAGAGTAGGGTGGGAAGAATGAGAGAGTAGGGTGGGAAGAATGAGAGAGTAGGGTGGAAAGAATGAGAGAGTAGGTTGTGGGAATAATGAGAGAGTAGGGTGTGGGAAGAATGAGAGAGTAGGGTGGGAAGAATGAGAGAGTAGGGTGGGAAGAATGAGAGAGTAGGGTGGGAAGAATGAGAGAGTAGGTTGGGAAGAATGAGAGAGTAGGGTGTAGGTAGAATGAGAGAGTAGGGTGGGAAGAATGAGAGAGTAGGGTGGGAAGAATGAGAGAGTAGGTTGGGAAGAATGAGAGAGTAGGGTGTAGGTAGGGTGGAATTAGAGTGAGAGAGTAGGGTGGGAAGAATGAGAGAGTAGGGTGGGAAGAATGAGAGAGTAGGGTGTGGGAAGAATGAGAGAGTAGGGTGGGAAGAATGAGAGAGTAGGGTGGGAAGAATGAGAGAGTAGGGTGGGAAGAATGAGAGAGTAGGGTGGGAAGAATGAGAGAGTAGGGTGGGAAGAATGAGAGAGTAGGTTGGGAAGAATGAGAGAGTAGAGTGTGGGAAGAATGAGAGAGTAGGGTGGAATTAGAGTGAGAGAGTAGGGTGGGAAGAATGAGAGAGTAGGGTGGAATTAGAGTGAGAGAGTAGGGTGGGAAGAATGAGAGAGTAGGGTGTGGGAAGAATGAGAGAGTAGGGTGGGAAGAATGAGAGAGTAGGGTGGGAAGAATGAGAGAGTAGGGTGGAATTAGAGTGAGAGAGTAGGGTGTGGGAAGAATGAGAGAGTAGGGTGAGAAGAATGAGAGAGTAGGGTGTGAGAAGAATGAGAGAGTAGGGTGGGAAGAATGAGAGAGTAGGGTGGAAAGAATGAGAGAGTAGGGTGTGGGTAGAATGAGAGAGTAGGGTGGGAAGAATGAGAGAGTAGGTTGGGAAGAATAAATAGGAAATGTAAAATTAAATAGCTCTTGGACACCGTTCCACACAACCTGCGCTGAGACAATCAAGGACCACTGTAGTGTTGATTTTGCGATGCAATAAATAATAATAGGAATCTAGTTTTTTTCCTATCTCCGCAGTGTATTTATTACGGGAAATTGGCCCCTTAAAAATGACATAATCAGTAAGGTTTACGTTTTGTTATGCTACAGTTGTCCTTGAGACAATACTGTACGCAGGGACGCACTGACAACACACGCTCACGCAGGGTGTACAGCGGCAATGAGTTTCTAGAGTGTACACTCTCTGCCCCCCCCCCCCAAGGAATGCGATTGACACATTCAGGGGGTTGTAGCCTACTGGTTAGAGCGTCGGAATCACGACTGAAAGGTCGTGGGTTCGATTCCCGATCCTACTGGAACAATTTGTGTCCTTGAGCAAGGCATTGCTTCAGTTCACCCAGCTGTAAAATGGGTGCCAGCATTGGCTGGGATAATTGAGGGTGTGTGGCGACCCCCCAGTCCTTGGACTGAACAGCCGTACGCAGCCTTCAGATGCGCCGCGCAATAGCTGCGGCTGAGCTGTGGGTTGCACATCTGGCCATTGGGACAGGTGTAATCAGTTATTATTTTATCATTGCACACGGATTCGAACCAGGGGGGTAGCGGCGCGAGAATCAGACGCAGGACTTTTCCATGATTAGAAGTTTGGAGCGTAAAAAAGCGACACATTTGAAGCGCTACGGCCTCTTATACAGCTCAAACATCGCAATCCATTGCTTCCATTTGATGCAGCCTCATCTTTCCAAGCAGCCTGCCCAGACTCCACGAGCTCCACTCCGCTTTCCTGTCCGAGCTGGAGCGGCGGCTGCCCGGCTCCCAGGCCGCCGGCCCGGACTCGTTCTCAAGCGTCGTGCTGCATTTTCTTGACGCCAACGGCGCGGAGCTGCTGTGCCTGTACCGGGACTACGCCAATGACTACCGCTGCGCCCTGGCAACACTGCGCAAGTGCCTCGGCCGCTCCGGCCGCCTCCGCCGCCTCCTCCGCTGCCTGCAGCGGCACCCCAGCTGCCAGGGCCTGGACCTGCCAGCCTACCTGCTCACCCCGGTGCAGCGAACTCCGCGCTACCTGCTGCTGCTCGCCCAGCTGCGAGCCAGCACTCCCGACGATCATCCCGACTTGCCAGCACTTGTCGGCGCCATGGAAAAGCTTCGTCATCTGCTCGACGGACTTGACGTGTCTATTCATTCGGCGTTGAAGCACCAACACCAGCATCAGGCGCACCAGCAGCAGCAGGCGAACCACAGCCGCCAGCACCAGTCTCGCAAAAACCAACACCAGCAGCAGAAGCAGCCGCGACTGGCAGCCAGCAGCTGCGACCAGCTGCACCGCCTTGGCCGGCTGGTCCGTCAGCGGGCCGGCTCGTGCGACGCAGCCACCTCAAGGGAGCGCCGGCAGCACTTCCTCGGCGGCGGGCAGCAGCAGCAGCAACAGCACAGGGACACTCAACCGGAGCTTCAGGCTTCGTCAGCGGCGGTTGCAGCTGCCGCCGCCACAGGCCGGATGGGCCCGAGGAGTCTGGCCATCTCTCGGCAGCTGCGCGCCGCCGACCGCTGCCACTCGGCTGGCGACATCCTGCGACAGCAGCAACAGCAGCAGACGCTGAGAACAGGCGTCGATAAGCCGACTTCACCGATTCAGCCGGCGCCGCTGGCCACCTGGGAGGAGCCGCCGCTGAGGCCGCCGTTTAGCGGGGCGCGTCGACGAGCGAAATCGACGTCCTCAAGGCCGACTGCCGCCATCAAGGAGTCGCTTCGCCGAGTGTTCCTGGTGCCCAGGAGAAAGTGAGCTGGTGGGATCGCCACTCGCTTATAACTCACTCATGATCTCACTCATGATCTCACTCACCATCTCACTCATCATCTCATTCATGATCTCACTAATGATCTCACTAATGATCTCACTCATGATCTCACTCATGATCTCACTAATGATCTCACTAATGATCTCACTCATGATCTCACTCATGATCTCACTCATGATCTCACTCATGATCTCACTCATGATCTCACTCATGATCTCACTCACTCATGATCTCATTCATGATCTCACTCATGATCTCACTCATGATCTCACTCATGATCTCAGTCATGATCTCAGTCATGATCTCAGTCATGATCTCACTCATGATCTCACTCATGATCTCACTCATGATCTCACTCATGATCTCACTCATGATCTCACTCATGATCTCACTCATAAACTCACGCATGATCTCAAGCATGATCTCACTCATGAACGCACTCATGATCTCACTCATTAACTCACTACCCTCAGGTCGTCGGTGTCAGATCTGAATGACTGTCTCGCAGGTCAGCTCTGAATCCTAGGAGTCAGCCAGTCAGCCTGTCCAACACGGATTGTGAAAGAGGATTTTGAGCGACAGGGGCTGTCACGGGAGTTTACTAAATATAAACTTTGTGTTCTGTAGATACGCTAAATAAATTTGTAGCAGTGCAGTCAATAGTCGCCAGACCCCCCAACAGTCTCAGGGTGTCTTCGGTTTTACAATTTACGAGTAGCTTCATTATAGGTATTAAATAGCCCCGTCATTAATATTAATATGCAACTTTGATGCGCAATAAAACTTTGTCGCTTTAGGCTTATATATTCTTTTGAAATCTAGTTAATAAATATTGCATTCTCTTCTGCCTTTGCCGTTATTTTTGAAGAAAATATGTGCTACTGACTACTCATGCATGTATTACCAAGTAGTCTAGCTGGTTGGCAGACACTGCTTTTTTTGTCTTTTTAGGCTGAAAATTTGTAGGATTTGCAAAAAACAAACAACAGGATTATAGAAAAAACTGTATTTCTTCTGCTCAAAAAACCTTTCAATTTTTTAATTGCAACTTTGCCAAGCGGTAAATCTTTAAAAAAGGAGTTGCACCGCCCACTTTGGGGAGATTGGGAAGCGGATTAAAAGAGGGGGGCGAGCGGGTGGCCATAAAAGGCGAACAGATCTGTGAATTTTTCGATTTCACCCGTAAGACACCGAAAATCCTTCACCAAAGAAAAAACTGTTTTTTTGTAAAAAAAATTTTGCGAGGCAAACTCAAAGCAATAATCATGGTAGACAGCAGAGCACTACTGCTTGTGAGCATTCTGGGTATCTGCTTCATCAACTGCTGCTGCCGAGCCTTGCCACTCCAGGTAAGGTCAGGGGCAGGTCAGGTCAGGTCAGGTCAGATCACGTCAGGTCAGGTCAGGTCAGGTCAGGTCAGGTCAGGTCAGTTTGGGTCAGTTTGTCAGTCAGTCTCACTCGAGTCAGTCAGTCAGTCAGTCACCCACCCACTCAAGTCAGTCAGTCAGTCAGTCAGTCACCCACCCACTCAAGTCAGTCAGTCAGTCAGTCACCCACCCACTCAAGTCAGTCAGTCAGTCAGTCAGTCACCCACCCACTCAAGTCAGTCAGTCAGTCAGTCAGTCACCCACCCACTCAAGTCAGTCAGTCAGTCAGTCAGTCAGTCAGTCAGTCAGTCAGTCAGTCAGTCAGTCAGTCAGTCAGTCAGTCAGTCAGTCAGTCAGTCAGTCAGTCAGTCAGTCAGTCAGTCAGTCAGTCAGTCAGTCAGTCAGTCAGTCAGTCAGTCCAATGCCCCATCGTCAGCCGCAGGGCTATCCTGACGAAGCTGCGGAGCTCCAGGTAATGAAGGAGTTGCTGGCCATGTCGGCGACACCGCCCGGCACCCAGCAGGAGGACTCGGAGCGCCTGCGCTTCTACATGAAAAACCTGCGCAGTTACATGGAGCTGGTGCTGCGTCCCAGGTAAGCTCATGGGTAAATGGAGGAGCTGTATTAATGTTAATTTATAATCCAGTTAACTGGATTAATGGATCCTCTCAAGTCCGACGGAATTTTTCTAAAAATTCAGCCTGAGAAACTCAAAAGCTATCTGAAAGCACCGGAAGCAGGTCACGATTCCGGAAGTGAATCTAAAGACAGAACAAAAAATAAATGAAACGAATTGCCGATACGAAAACCTTTTTTTACAACGATCTAAAAATAACAACAGCCAGATAGTGACGGAATAAACCTCTCTATCCAAGCTGTGCCGCCATTGGCTGGCTCTAGGCTGGACGATATGAGCTAAAAATAGCCTCAGTACGATAGTTACTTAAATTCTCTATCCAAATCGTGCTGCGATTGGCTGGCTCAGCGTCATGTATATGAGCTAAAAATAGCAACAGCAAGATAGTGACATAATTTAACCAATGTATCAGGCTAGATCCAAACGACGCGGTGATTGTCTGGCCATGTCATGGAGCTAAGCAAATAGATACAAATTATTCACAAGCCAGTTATTAAATTGCAGTTTACTAAAACGCTCAACTGCTCAACCCTTTGCTTCAATCAATCCGCAGGTTCGGAAAGCGAAGCGGCGAAAACTTCTTCACCTGAACAAATCGATATCTTTGCTTTAAGAAACTTTTCCCAACAACAATTTTCGAACAGTGAAATATACAAGGAACACCATATTTCCCAACTTTTGAACCTTGATAAGAAATTAATCCTCTTTGCCTTTTTTGTTGCTACTGACGAATGACTAACTATAATACTTATACGGTAACTAAAAGTACAATTGAAAAACCTATGTTGACACAGCATCCATGCATATACAGTTGTAAATACGTTTTAACGACGGTTAAAAGTGCAGTGCACACAAAATGTTCTATATATTTGTGTCTTGGAAAGCTGTACTTTCGGTAATAATAATAAACATACAATAAAGTGGATAAAAATAAAGAAGTTCGAGAATAAAACGATTCTAGGGCAAGACCCGATCAAATAATCCACAAGCCAGTCAGGTGAGACGTATGTTTGTGCTATTAGTGTTCAACATGACTGTTCACACACGGCACACAAAAATCTGTGTAATGGATAACATATTCTGAATGTGTTTAAATAAAAAAACAACTGGCAATCATATTCAAAGGTCAAACAAGTTTATAAAAAAAATCAAAAAAATTAAAATGGTTCTATTCTGTGCTGAATAAATAATATAAAAATATGACACTCACAAGCTTACAATTTGGTTAATGTAATGGCTGTTATTGTGGGGTAAAACAGAGATAGTCGAAATATCGCTTCAATAGTAATATTAAGCTGTTTAAATAATGGCTGGAGAATATTTACCATCAATGCATTGACTGTGCCTTATATATCTATACTAGGCTGGTAGATATCTATACTAGGCTGTTAGAAATCTATACTAGACTGTTAGATATCTATACTAGACTGGTAGATATCTGTATTGAGTTTGGTAGATATCTATACTAGGCTGGTAGATATCTATACTAGAATGGCAGATATCTATACTAGGCTGGTAGATATCTATACTAGAATGGCAGATATCTATACTAGACTGGCAGATATCTATACTAGAATGGCAGATATCTATACTAGAATTGCAGATATCTATACTAGAATGGCAGATATCTATACTAGAATGGCAGATATCTATGCTAGGCTGGTAGATATCTATACTAGAATGGCAGATATCTATGCTAGGCTGGTAGATATCTATACTAGACTGGTAGATATCTGTATTGAGTTTGGTAGATATCTATACTAGGCTGGTAGATATCTATACTAGAATGGCAGATATCTATACTAGACTGGCAGATATTTATACTAGAATGGCAGATATCTATACTAGGCTGGTAGATATCTATACTAGAATGGCAGATATCTATACTAGACTGGCAGATATCTATACTAGAATGGCAGATATCTATACTAGAATTGCAGATATCTATACTAGAATGGCAGATATCTATACTAGAATGGCAGATATCTATGCTAGGCTGGTAGATATCTATACTAGAATGGCAGATATCTATGCTAGGCTGGTAGATATCTATACTAGGCTGGTAGATATCTATACTAGGCTGTTAGATATCTATACTAGACTGTTAGATATCTATACTAGACTGGTAGATATCTGTATTGAGTTTGGTAGATATCTATACTAGGCTGGTAGATATCTATACTAGAATGGCAGATATCTATACTAGGCTGGTAGATATCTATACTAGAATGGCAGATATCTATACTAGACTGGCAGATATCTATACTAGAATGGCAGATATCTATACTAGAATTGCAGATATCTATACTAGAATGGCAGATATCTATACTAGAATGGCAGATATCTATGCTAGGCTGGTAGATATCTATACTAGAATGGCAGATATCTATGCTAGGCTGGTAGATATCTATACTAGACTGGTAGATATCTGTATTGAGTTTGGTAGATATCTATACTAGGCTGGTAGATATCTATACTAGAATGGCAGATATCTATACTAGACTGGCAGATATCTATACTAGAATGGCAGATATCTATACTAGGCTGGTAGATATCTATACTAGAATGGCAGATATCTATACTAGACTGGCAGATATCTATACTAGAATGGCAGATATCTATACTAGAATTGCAGATATCTATACTAGAATGGCAGATATCTATACTAGAATGGCAGATATCTATGCTAGGCTGGTAGATATCTATACTAGAATGGCAGATATCTATGCTAGGCTGGTAGATATCTATACTAGACTGGTAGATATCTGTATTGAGTTTGGTAGATATCTATACTAGGCTGGTAGATATCTATACTAGAATGGCAGATATCTATACTAGGCTGGTAGATATCTATACTAGAATGGCAGATATCTATACTAGGCTGGTAGATATCTATACTAGAATGGCAGATATCTATACTAGACTGGCAGATATCTATACTAGAATGGCAGATATCTATACTAGGCTGGTAGATATCTATACTAGAATGGCAGATATCTATGCTAGGCTGGTAGATATCTATACTAGAAAGGCAGATATCTATGCTAGGCTGGTAGATATCTATACTAGACTGGTAGATATCTATACTAGAATGGCAGATATCTATACTAGACTGGTGGATATCTATACTAGACTGGTAGATATCTATACTAGAATGGCAGATATCTATACTAGACTGGTAGATATCTATTCTAGACTGGTAGATATCTATACTAGACTGGTAGATATCTATACTAGACTGGTAGATATCTATACTAGACTGGTAGATATTTATACTAGACTGGTAGATATCTGTATTGAGTTTGGTAGATATCTATACTAGGCTGGTAGATATCTATACTAGAATGGCAGATATCTACACTAGGCTGGTAGATATCTATACTAGAATGGCAGATATCTATACTAGACTGGCAGATATCTATACTAGAATGGCAGATATCTATACTAGACTGGTAGATATTTATACTAGACTGGTAGAAATCTATACTATACTGGTAGATATCTATTCTAGACTGGTAGATATCTATACTAGACTGGTAGACATCTATACTACTCAGTTCAAATGAGAATTAAATAGAAAAATCAAGTCTGATTCGCTTATATTGTTCGACAGAAGCACGCAAAAAGCAATAAAAAAGACACAAAAAGCAGCGATTCGCGCAGTCCAACGCTCTACTTCTTCCTTGGAGCAAAAGCCGGCAACTTGGCGCCTGTCTGCTGCTTCCCCGGCGCCTGCTGCTCCTGCAGGCGCAGGCAGTGCACCAGGGCGCTCATGAGCTCAGCCTGAGACCTGGCCAGCTCCAGCCGCTGCAGCAGATCCGGCTGAGTAGTCTCAAACTTGTGCATCCATTCGCAGGCTCGCTTCATTCCGGCCTTCAAATGTGGATTGAGTTCGGCACTGCGTTCGACAGTCGATTGGAGCCCGGCCTCCGCCTCGGCCTCCGGCTTCGGCGGCCACAGGCGCAGCTGGACGGCCACGGCGAGCAGCACGGCAGCCGTTGAGATGGCCGACTCCAGATCCGCGAACACCGAGGCGCCCAGAGACGCGGCGCCGAGTTCGCGCAGCAGTTGACGCAGCGCGCCGACGTCCATCAGGCCGCGCAGACTGTCGGGCGTCCAGCGACCGTCCGGCGACTGCAGCGGCAGGAGGTCGCCAGTCGGACTCGAGCCCAGCAACGAGCCGTTCGAACAAGCCGCGGCGCCGGTGAACACCGGGCGCAGGTTGCGGCGCAGCGCATCGGCGCGGCGCTCCTCGCTGGCCTCGGCGTCGCTGATGTCGCCGAATTCAACCGAGGCGGACGGCGGCGGCGGAGCAGCCGTCATTGACATCGCTGGAATCGACGGTGGCTGACAACGGGAGCGCGGCAAAGCGGCAGCACCAGCGGCGGTGGTGCTTGAGGCCAGCCGTTCGATGCGCTCGAGAGACTCGGTGAGGCGGGCGGACAGCTCGCTTGCCTGGCGCAGCGACTGGCGCAGCAGGAGCGTCTCTTGCGGCTGCAGCAGCTGCTGCTGCTCTTCTTGAGCGCGATGGGCAGCGCAACAGGAGCAGAAATGCGGCGGCTTCTCAGGCGGCATCCGAGATGAAGATTCGGCAAATCCGAGACGGAAACTGGCAGGACTGCCCGAGCCGAACACACCCGTGTTTGAGTTGTCACCTGAGCCGAACACACCCGTGTTTGAGTTGTCACCTGAGCCGAACACACCCGTGTTTGAGTTGTCACCTGAGCCGAACACACCCGTGTTTGAGTTGTCACCTGAGCCGAACACACCCGTGTTTGAGTTGTCACCTGAGCCGAATAAGCCACCGCCTCTATTCGTATTGGCATTGTGAGCCGTAATGCTAAAGCCTGTATTGGAATGGTCGTCTTGTTTCCTGCCGAAGCCTGCATTGGAATAGTCTTGGTTCCTGCCGAAGCCTGTATTGGAATAGTCTTGGTTCCTGCCGAAGCCTGTATTGGAATAGTCTTGGTTCCTGCCGAAGCCTGTATTGGAATAGTCTTGGTTCCTGCCGAAGCCTGTATTGGAATAGTCTTGGTTCCTGCCGAAGCCTGTATTGGAATAGTCTTGGTTCCTGCCAAAGCTGCCAAACAGGTTGCTTCTTTGCGACGGTTTCGAAGTGTCGAATCGAGTATCCTGTCTGCTCGTAGTTGGGGCGGCGGTCGCTGTCGAGCCCCTGGCAGAATTAAACAGGCTGGTTTGATTTGCCGCTGTTGCTGGTGCAACATTGCTAGCGCTGCTACTAGAAGAAGCGGGGGCTTGTTTCTTCGTTTGATGCTCGAGTCTTTGTTCTTCAAGCGAGACGTCATCGTTTTGTGAAGTCTTCTTCTGCGGCTGTTGCTCCAGTAGCTGCACCTCCTGCTGCTGCTGCTCAGCCGGGACCGGGGGAGACCCTTTAGAGGCCGGGCGCAGTGGCTGCAGTTTTCGCTCAGACACCGGAGATAAAATGCTGGATGGTTTTGGACGCGGAGGGGCCTGTTGAACTTGCTGCTGCTGCTGTTGCTCTTCTTTCTTTTGTTCAATAGGACGAGAAATTGCCGCTCTGGGAGGTTTGACGATGTCACCGTGTTTGCCAAACAGTGGTCGCTGCACCTGAATTGCCTGCTGCTGCTGCTGCGGCCGTTGTTCCAGATTCTGCCCTGGCGGACGAATATTTCTAGGCTTCGGTATGCTGGAAATTTGTTGCTCCTCTGGCATTTGTTGCTCCTGCTGCTGCTGCTGCTCTTCTTCGTTTTGTTCAAGCAAACGAGAAATTCCCGGTCTGGGCGGTCTGATGATGCCGCTGCGATTGCTCAACAGTTGCTGCTGCACCGGAGGTGCTTGCTGCTGCTGCTGCTGCTCCTCCACCGATTTCTCAGACTCCGCATCCGATGTTGAACTTCCAGTCTCCGATGAGGCGGACTCCCGCCCAGCCTCGGGCCGGCTGCTGATTTGCTCGTCAACCATCATGTTGAGCATGGCGAAGGGCGGCGGCCCGGCCTCAAGGTTGGAGAAGCACTGCAGGGCAGGAGCACCGCTTGATATGTCGAAATGGTCCATGGCTGTGGCGCCGGAAGGTGGCCCGTCCGCTGCAAAGAAGCGGGTTGGGTAGGTGGACTCACTTTATTATCACAAAATCACGAAACCTAAAAGTCTATTCCAAAGTTTAAATATAAAAACAGCAAAGCGTGGAATTAATAATTCGAATTATCCGGGCCACTGTGACAGCACAGTGTATTTTTTTGCGTCAACAGCTAAGAAAAAAATTCAATAAATAAAAGGAGAAACGCAAGTAGTTTTAAGCATTAAATAGTACTTACAGTAGAAAGTTTCTAGTATTGTTGCATAACGCGCGCAAAAGAAATCGATCAAAAGAATGAAAACATTGATTACAAAAGATCAAAAATCCGTTAGTGGACGGAGAAGTACAGAGGCACAGGTAGCAAGGATATGGGAATGAGGATGACTAAAGCCAACGCAAGAAGCACCCAGTAAAATTTTTTGGTTGCTTGCTTTTAACCTCTAAGAGTTGCAAGTAAAAAAGTTGGTACACTTTGCTGGGAACATCAGAAGAAGCTGCATCAAGTTCTGCACCAGTTGTATCAAACTCCGCACTAGTTGCATCAAATTTCACACCAGTTGCAGCAAACTCCGCACTAGTTGCATCAAATTCTGCACTAGTTGCATCAAATTGCACACCAGTTGCATCAAACTTCACTCCAGTTGCATCAAATTGCACAGCAGTTGCATCAAACTTCACTCCAGTTGCATCAAATTGCACACCGGTTGCATCAAACTTCAGTCCAGTTGCATCAAATTCTGAACTAGTTGCATTAAATTGCACAGCAGTTGCATCAAATCCCGCACTATGTTCCCTATCCGACTGTTTTTCAATTCATCGTAAAAATTCGCAAGAGTCAAAAATATGCTCATCAGAATTGCAGAAATTTATTCCACAACGCTCTCCAGCTCCAGCTCCTGCTGACCCAGCTCTCTCTCCTCTGCCGGCGTCCTCGTCAACCGCCAGGACATCAGCGACTCATCGTCCATGCCTTCGCTGCCAATATCCTCATCTTCGTCATCCATTTGATCATCGCCACGACGTCTCCGACCGTCGGCAGCTGCGGCCACGGCGCTGACCGAACGCGACGGTGTCGGCGAGTCGCGAGAAATTGTCGACGCCGATGTAAGCCGAGGCGTCGATGCCTCGCTGCTTTGGGACTGCAGCAGGTGCTTGGCGCGGAGCTGGAAATAAATAAAATTGTGCAAGCGATTGCGCAACTCTCTGTCTTCAAAGATCTATGAGCCTGAACAGCAATAGGAAGGGCAGATTGTGCTCACTTTGCGCTCAAATATACGCGAATAGAAGACGCTCTTCCAACCGTTCTCATCGGCCAGAGAGTCAACCTCTGGGCTGACCAGGGACGGCATGTGCAGATAGAACAGCTTCTTCCACAGCGCGTCAGAAGTGCAGATCTGCAGGGAAGCATTCGAGGTTATGAAAGAATCTATTATAACTTGCGCACAACTGCTAGTTAGAAAGTTCGAAAGTGTGCTGCTGTCCGGAGCTGAGGTCCTGGTTTTTAATTTATGAATCTATCGTTAAGATTTCTAAGATTACTAAGTAGCTTTTTTAGACATTAGCCAACTCACAATTTTCAATCGCGTGCTAACATGCGACAATCGTTCAATGTCCTCCAGATTGAGAAAGGTCAACAGGTAGACAAGCAGATCGTCAGGTAGGCGGACCAGCCAATCATAATTGCCTTCAATCAGGCCTTCGATGTACCGCACAATGTCTTTGCCGAACACGTAAGGTATGTAGCCTGGAGCCGGGGGAAGGGTAATTAGTTAGGAAAAAATCATTGAATTAAAAACAGTTGGTTGCAACTTACGGTTCATCATTTCGCTAGGGAAATCTTCGAACTTGTCGGTAACTTCGGCGGGACGCAGTTTGCCCTCCTCCTGGCGAGAAGTGATAATCCACTTGATCAGGCTCACCTGCGGGGTGGGTGAAGACAAAATATAAAGTACATTAGCGAGTTTGACATCTAGTAGTTCACTAACGTTTCGGTGCAATCACAAGTCTTTTTACAGACGGAATATACCCATGGTCTTTTTATTGATTTTATTGTTGCCAGGACTGTTATACACCCTGTAGAAGCGGGTGCCTGGGTACGTATCTGTTTGTGTGCTCAGGGGTGACTGCCCTTTGCTTTCACTTGCGGCAAGGCGCAATGTGCAGACGTTTTTTCAGTTTATAAATCATGTAGAACAGGCTGCTTACACGATGCCCAACACATTGGATTTGAAGGTAATTGTATGAATTCTGCCCTAGTGAAATTAGATGATAGTTCAAGCTAATAATGTTTTATTCATTTTAAAGCTTCTGTTCGGAGACGATTGACTGAAGCCTAATGCATTGTATATATAGAGTAGAAGTTTTTGTATTTAAAATAATACATGTGAATAATGGATGGGTGGATATCTGTCTTCAATAAATAACCTAAATGAAACAAATGAGTTTCCTTAAATGTCTTGCAATAGGAAAAACCAAATTTTTGTTTTTTTGTCCGAATACAATAAAACATAAATATTTAGCAAGCTAATAACATATAAAATGCTTTCAACTAGGCAAAATACAGTAATAATAAAATTTAAGACAAATCAGATATTAAAATACCTTAGTTTTCAATTTTAATTGAACATTTTAAAACAATTTTTCAGCGAAATTCATAGTAGAGTTTTACATATGAAATTAAATAAGAAACTCTAAATACTAACAAAGACCCACAACACGAAACAATGTACTCTGTTTACTTTGCTAATAAACAGAGCTAAAAATATTCATTTATTAATAATAATTTGTGATTTATTACTGTTAACTGCCAAAATTGCTAAATTATTGTCAATGATAATGTGAAGCAAAAATACCATAGCAGCTAGCATATTCAAAGAATTTATTCTATTAAGAATTTTAGCGTTCCTATGGCAAGAATGAAAAAGTACTAAATACAACAAACCTTTTTCTGCTTCAATGACACCTTCAAGTCGAAAAAGTCTCTGCGTGGAGCAGGAGCAACTCCATTTAAATGCACACATATATCAGGCAGGGTGTTTTGCTCTGTAAGCAACTTTTTGCTCATTTTTTAAAAAAATTGTATACTTTAAGTACAGTAAAAGTCTACGAACATGAACTACTACAATAGTATTCCTTACAAATCTGTCTTAAACAGGAAATCAAGGTAGATAAGAATTTTGCTTTGGACAATTGAAAATAGTCATGAAATCTGAAACTAAAATGATGCAGACGATGCACAAACCCAAATGTATTGGATAAATAAAAAGGAAACAACGTTAATACTATTGTTTAAAATTGAATTTTCGGGTTAAATATTAACAATAAAGGCGAATAAGTAATATTCTTTAAAAAAAATTGTTTTATTGCATCCGCGTTGATAAAGCCGAAGCTTGTTTTGTTCGAGATCCTATTTGCCAACACAAACACTGCAAAATTGACCGAAATAAAAATTAGGGTTTTGAAGTAAAGCTTTCATTTTTATGCTAAAATGAGATATTCAATTAAAAAATGGAAGAGATGCAGAGCTGTAATTGACAGGAAGATTGTAGGCAACCGAAGCAAAAAGCTAAATAGCTTCGGGACTTTTGGATCCTCGTTCGAAATCAATTCATGTTTTAGGAATTTAATGAAAATTGTATGCTCGTAATTTCAATGAAAAAAAAATACTGAAAGCGAAACCTTAATGAAACCTCTGATTATATTAACAAAACCTAGCTTCCATATTCCATTTACTTTACATGTATCTTGAATATTTCTCGGCTAATGTATATCTACATGTAGTACAATAAATAGAAGATCGGAATAAGAGGGGAGAGGGATTCAACAGGAGGAAGAGGTATACAGTAAGATTGGAGTGGGAGAGGAATGAGAGGGAGGGAGAGGAAGGATAGGGGAGGGAGAGGAATGAGAGGGAGGGAGAGGAAGGATAGGGGAGGGAGAGGAATGAGAGGGAGGGAGAGGAAGGATAGGGGAGGGAGAGGAATGAGAGGGAGAGATAGGAATGGGGGAGGAGGGAGAGGATCGAATGAGAGGAGAGGGAGAGAAATGAGAGAGGAGGGAGAAGAGTGCGAAGCGAGGCAAGAAATTCTTAGTTTTAAGCACTAAAATTTAATCAGGTTTCATCAACGTAAGTATGAAATAGTGATTCGACACCAAATGTGAAGAGTTCTATTGAAGCTAGCTTGAGAAGCTTGGGTAAAAATAGAAATTGCACAAACCCATTATTCTTCATTAGAAACTTTTATTCTTTCTGCTCAAGACATAATTGACGTACTGGCAAAGCCATCGGGTGCAATTCTTGCTAGTACAATTTTAAAGATGACTCAAACTTTTCAAAGCACAATATACGCTCTTAGGACCTCGTTTCTCAACTCAGAGCTAGTGTAGCAAATAGCTGAAATAAGTGTAAATTAACTAGGCACTTTAATTGCTATAAACACGACATTTGCGGCAACTGCGTCGCAATTACTCTAAAGAAAGCCAAACCTAATGGAGACCTCAACAAAGCCAATCGAGAGCGACAGTCAGAATGTGGCCATGCGAAGTCAGGCCGGTCGGAAACAGCTCGCCAGACAGACGTCAGACAACATCACGAACAGCAGTGTCAGAGAGTCTCGAACCGAAGCCCGCCGTACTAATGGTATTAGTAGAGATTCTACTATTGCCAGTAGTATCAGTCAGTACGGCTCTCTGGTTAATATTTGCGGCAACGGCAATTCTGTGACTGTCCAGATCAACAACCATTGTCAGCCAAGCAATCGCCGCGCTCTCTACCTGAGAGAATCTGGTAATTATTGCTGCCCTTTACCTGACAGCAGCTGCTAACGATTCAATTATGGACAGCAAGCAACACTTACATGTTTCCCCCCAAAATAAAACATTATTTAGCCCAGTTGCTAGAAGAGATAATTAAGTACCGTAATCTTTGACTTAACTAGCCAATAAACAATTGCAGGAGTGGTTGTATGTATAACATGAAACCGGTATGCTTATCATTTGCTTGATCTTTAGCCTCCTAGTTGCTAACAATGTCATGAAATGTCATGTATTTGTTGATTTTCAAATAATAAACAAGGACACGATTTGATAAATAATCCACGTATATAGCCAGCTCTGGTTCACTTACTTTTCTCATTTCTATATGCAGTATGCGACACTTCTAACAAATTTTTAACCTGAAACATATTTATTTGGAAAGCTATATGTTGTGAAATTCGATAAGAAATCTGTTCAGTAACTGGCCGGACCGAACTTTGAGCTGGAATGATAATTACAGCTGTACCAGACAGCTTTCCAATATGATAGAAAGGTGTATAAATACGATTTTTGAGTTGCTTCTATACGAGTATCAACAAGACCTGAAGTCAAGCATTGCCAAGACGCTGTTCCAGCAAGCGCTTTAGCTGCTCGTGTCTCGCCGTCCACTGTGCAACGTCCAGGCGCCCATGATTTCTACTTTGCAAGGACGTTGAATGGGCGGTTGAAGTACTATTCATTTTCGACGACCGGCCGGGACTGCCACTTCGGCCTGTTGAGTAAAGTTAAATGTGTCCAAAAATTGACTTCTACATGTACATGTTGTTGAACTATAGCAGCATGGGCTGAAAAAAGCAAGTTCTATAGTTACTATGGTAGCACATAAGTAGGTGTTGGAGTGGCAGGCTGTTAAAGTCAGCACTGTTAAAAGTGCTTGAGCAGGGAGTGAGGTGGCTGTTAAAGTTGGGGTTCTGAGACAGGGAGTGAGGTGGCTGGTAAAGTTGGGGTGCTGAGACAGAGAGTGAGGTGGCTGTTAAAGCTGGGGTGCTGGGACAGGGAGTGAGGTGGCTGTTAAAGTTGGGGTGCTGGGACAGGGAGTGAGGTGGCTGTTAAAGTTGGGGTTCTGGGACAGGGAGTGAGGTGGCTGTTAAAGTTGGGGTTCTGGGACAGGGAGTGAGGTGGCTGTTAAAGTTGGGGTGCTGGGACAGGGAGTGAGGTGGCTGTTAAAGTTGGGGTGCTGGGACAGAGAGTGAGGTGGCTGTTAAAGTTGGGGTGCTGGGACAGGGAGTGAGGTGGCTGTTAAAGTTGGGGTGCTGGGGCAGAGAGTGAGGTTGTAATGATAATTATTAAACTCTCTAAATTATTTACCATAGAACACATTAGCAGGGAGATCAGAGTCCTCAGGGATGCCCAGTTGCCGTCTAAGCGCCGAGTTTTCTCGTTCCAACCTGTGCAGCCGAACTATTATGGCACTACCACCGCTTAGGACTCCGTCATCTGTTAGTTTGGGTTTGAAAGTACTGCTGCTGCCGGTGTCAGCTGCTAAAATCGATCGCCTAATCGATGAGTTTCTATCGCGCTGACTGGACCGACTGTTTGGATGGTCTGACTTGGAAATTTCATCTGCTGATCGTTTGATCATGGGTTTTGCTATCTTCGTTGAACACTGACATTCTTTCGGTTGCTGTTCCAGCAGTCTTCCAGTTTCAATGGCTTCCTCGTCAGGCCGTCTTTGAGCAGCCTGCAGACGCTCAGAAAGGCTTGCAATCTCAGCTCGAGACGCCTCCAAATCTCTGAGAAAGTGGCGAGGTTAGGAACTTTGGCCGAACACTAACATAGCTTATGGTAAATAGACAGGAGATATACTGTCAAATACGTCGTATTAAAGGTCGGTTTGCATTGCCGCTACTCTCTTTGCGGGTTAAAGACAGCTCAAAACAATGTTTAGTTGGTTCAGACCCATTGTAAATGTATTTGAGCAATCCTTAACCTGCGGAACTACTGGCGATAATATAAGCCGGCATTAACAAACAGACAAAATACGAGTGTTTAAAAGTGTCTGTTTGGGTACTCGTACTGTACACAGGCACACACTCGTACTCTCACACGGGGTGTAGCTCGTACAGCGGCACTGACTTTCTAAGTCAGGAATGTACACTCTGTGCTTTCGGGTTGACCCTCATGGGTGTGACACGGACGGAAAACCCCCGGTCAGTTTTTCGATGAGTGTGCGAACGGAATAGAACCAGGGGGTCGAGAATCAGACGCGTCCACTTCTGAGATGCTCCGATTACAGATACCAGCAAACACTGGAGCATAGATCAGTAGACACCAAATCACATTTTCAACACCAAAGTCTCGGCTCAGAGTAAGCATCAGATGAGAACTAGCTAATATAAAATTCCACCTGACAGCAGCTTCAAGCCTGGCCTTTAGCTCGGCCGTCCCTGTGCGCAGCTCGGCTCTCTCTCGCAGCGCCCGCTCGCATCTCTCTTTGAGCGCGGCCGCCTCAGAAGCGTCTTTCTGCAACTGCGCTTCGGCCGCCAGACGTCCGCGCCGCTCCGCCTCCAGCTCGGCTCGAGCCGCCATCAGGCCGGCCTGCAGTCGCTCCCTGGCTGCGCACTCGTCGTTGACCTCCGCCCGGACGCCCTCCCAGGCGTCGGTCAGGTCGTCCAGCTGGGCGCGCAGCTGTCGATTCTCGAGCTGCAGCTGTTCGAAGCTCGTAGCTGCCACTGCAGCTTCGTCCGGGACTGCGTCAGTGCAGTGACCGTTCGGCATCCGCTGGCCTGGAGATTCCATGAGTGACATTTCGAATGTCTCGCTCCAGAATCGATATATTATGTTATAGCACTTGGAAGATTCTTCCCGATTTGAGTTCTCTTCGCTGGAGATTCTTCCCGAACGTTGCTCTCTGACTGCAGTTCGCACAGAGGGTTGATGGGTAGCTAGCTGTTCAGTAGCTTTTGTATCAAAATTGCACTGGATGATTCACGCTAAAAGGTGGCATATTGAGTTAAATCCGTCAAATAGATGAATCTGTTTTACGAGCTAATTCGCTGATTGCTTCTGTTTTCTAGAACTGACGGTGACACGATCGCTCTATCCTATCAGTGTACACCGATCTGTACGCATGCTGAAGCGTCCTATGATGCCACAATGACTTAAATTGCAATTGCCAATCAAGCTCTGCCTCACGATCTCATGGCCTTAATAACGCACACTCAGGCCGAAAACCGTGCTCTGAAGTACAGAATTGACTGCAACAGAATGGGGACAGAAATGCGAAGGGAACAGAGTGGGAAGACGAGCAGTCAGACAAAGGTGCAATTTTTAATGGAGGCCCTGAAAGGAAGCCGACCTAGCTTGTCCTTGTCTGCGGGACGGGAGCGGCATGGAGGTGCACAGGCGGACACGGGCCTGCACACGCCGTCTCTGTCCTCCCCTCTCTCTTCTCTTTCCTCCAACACGATTTTCCTGAGCCAAGAAAAGAGGCGCTCAACTGGCGGAGGCGCAGTCAATATTAAGCGAGCTTTCAATGGCCGAGCCATGGAGTTCTAATGTTAGACAGTCTGGAAAGGAAAGTCTTAAAAGCAGTATAACTTGGGAGAGTTAAACCTTGATAGTTGAATAAGCTGCATTCCGGCTCTTCCTCAAACTACTATTGAATAATTGGTCCAAATCTCTGCTTTCGGGGGTTGAGTCTTGTTATAAAACTCTTCTTTCCAGATGCTTTATTGTAGAAGTCCTTGGCCGGACACCCACGCTGACGCCACGCCATGGCAGAAGTGAAACACCGGGAGGAGGAGGGGAGGCTAGACAGGAACACACGGCGACCGACCAACCAGCAACCCAATTGACACGCAAAACCGATGGCCTGGGGGTCCCCACAGTGGACGCCGGTGCATGAGGTTTAGGAGGGAGAGAGGAATAATGATGGCAGCTGCCCACGCGGCTACATGAGGGAAGCGGCGACAGAATGTCTTCGAGGGCGACTGGGAAGTCTGGAGGGAGTCAAGTCAGCTCCCCTTCTCTCCGTCCCTGTCTGGCTCTCACTCTATTGCCCTACTATAGGCACAGCTGCGTCCAAGCCATGCAGATCAATAAGGCCTATTATGTACGCGGAATAATGATTGCACAGGAGAGCATATGAAGCGTTAGATTTTGGTAAAGAGTTAAGCAAACATGAGAGTTAAGACAGTAGCTTATACAAGCATAGTACCCTGGCATTTAATGCTTAGTAGAGTTACCTACCGGCCTTTCAATGTTGACTTCAAACTTTAGGCAATCCTCTTTGAGTAGGGTGCGGAAAACTCTTTTACTTGAAGTGCCTGGAAAAGAATCCAGCTCATGGCTGCGGGCCAGATTGAGTGAGGAAAGGAGAGAGAAGAGATGAGATGAGAGATGAGTCGCGCACAAAACGCTACTGCTTTTTACATGTAGTCAAAAGGCCACAGCTGGAGCTACTCAACCTGACCCAGATAAGCCGCCCCTAAACCAACCCTCAAATATTGTTGTCTTTGCAGCAGCAGCAGCTTCGAGGTGTTAGAAAGCATCTACGAGCTAACATCATCGGGTTCCGAGTCGTACTTCTCACACAGGAGGTGCTGCTGCTAACGCTGTAAGTAGCCTACCGGCGGGAACAAACGCGCATCCAACGTATTTTGCTGCCCAGCTGCCCAACTCGTCTCCTTCATGAAAGTCTCATTCATTTTGTGTCATATCTGGTTTTTATCGATTTCGTTTTGCACCAGCAATGTAAGGAGCAGCAAACCTTGTTCATGCCTTTCAGCGCTTTCAGTCATTTTTGTAACTATAATTTGTAACTAGCAAGTAGAGGATAGAAAATCAAGTAAAACTTGTCGGTAAGTAAAATGCAAATTAATGAACAGAAAATCGCAATGGATTACTTGCTGTCAGACCAGCTTTTAATGTTTTCATGAATAACTGAACTACGATATTTGCTACGAGCTACTTTGGCTGTATCGTGCTCGTGACGCTTACTCAATATTTAAAACAAGCACAATTGTCTTGTAGACCAGTTTCGAAGGGATTTCGCGACTGCTGTATTTTCTTATCGTTGATTTGCCACCAGACGCCTTGGCGATTGACACTGAATGTATAGTGCCCTGACGTAGTGCTTCTGCCATTGTGGAAAACAACAATAACTGGATGCCCGTGCGCAGTTGCAGAGGCATTGCGTAAAGAATGTCAAATGGGCGTAGAATTTTTTCGGTCTTCTTAATAGCATTAGTGCCACCGAAATGAAAGATGGTAAATCCTCTAGCTGCAGCAGCAATCGTCTCTTCACAGCTGCCGCCACAATCTCACGTTTCGAACTGAACGTTTTTCGGTGACAGCGCTCTAATCAACAGCTCATCAATGGTGTGTGAATCACCACCGCTGTCGGTGAGGATGACGGTGAGGATGCTTGGGCGTGCGATGCGTAATTTTCGCAGTAAACACGTCTCGAACTGCGATAGCAGAGAAAACAACCTAGAAAACTCAAGACAGCAATGCTCTTTCCCGTGATTAAACCGTGAATGTTCGTCTTACACTGGATAGGAACTCTTCAGCAAACTCTGAGTTGGATCTATAGTCATTCTATTAAGCAACTGCTCCAGTGATCGCTGGGCATCATGAATCTGACCGGAGGAATGCAATATCGATCCTTTTTGCTGCAACCAGTACGGCACGTGCACTGTGGAGTTACCATAGCCGGTATTTCGAAGTCCGCAGTTCAGCTTTTGTCGAGATTGCCTACTGTTCGAAGATTTTGTTCGAAAACTTTTTGGCCCTCTTTCCTTGCACGTAAGTCAGGATTTTCTGTTATCCTTAATGCAGAGAATCAGCCTTTCATTCAGCTTATGAGGCAGCATAGTCTCCACGAATCGGTGCTTCGGATAAGCCTTCTCGAAGCTTTCAGAAACATACCAGCGTAGGCATAGGGGCCTTAAAAAAGTTGTACTGCCATCACATGGTAATGTTAACCGGCTGTTCGGCTTCCAGCCTTTGAAGATGAAAAGTCTCTGTTGGAGTCCTTTGTCGAGAAATTCAAAATAATTATTTTTAAACGAATCACTAATCCGCAGAATTACGTGAAAAGTGTTAATTATGAGTTCCGGGAAAATACAGCGGCTATGTACGAGTAGATTCATAGATCCATAAAAGTGTCCAAGTTCCAAACCTGCTGAACAATTTTCAGGCTGCTCAGAACTTACAACACTTTATTTTCCGAGGAAGTTGAGAAGCCAGTTGATCGAAATCCATCCACATGTTGCCTTCAAAGCCGTCCAAGACATGCTGGACTTTGATCTTTTGAACAAAATTGTTTACTTCAAGTGGTACCCGTCCAACAGAAACTTTTTCTAAGCTTGCGTACTCATTTTACTAGTAGGAAACCAATTAGAAACTGGATCAGTTGCATCCACTGGAATCCAATGTTGTGACTCACTTCTGGAGGTATCGTTGACGTACTGAATACCTTCACGAGGGTCTAATAAATTCGACAAATATCCTCTTCGTAAAGTTGCTGCCATACACAAATAACGACTTACCAGACCACGAGGGTGGCAAGTTTTTTGGTAAGTGTGAATCTATTATGTGTTCGGGTGTACTGCGCAATTCTGTTATCGAAGACGAAATATCCAGCCGACTCCCTTGGCTAAAATCAGTCGGAGACGGTCACTATAAATCCCTATTTATCCCAAATTATCTCCAAGGACCACTGTATATAGCAGGACGTAAAACTCAAAGATCGTGTAAATTTTTGGAGGTCGATTTCCTGGAAAAAATACACTGCGGAGATAGGAGAAAATCATTTTTTCACCACAAAATCAATGATTGCATTTGATCTAGGGCAGTAAGTTACTACATTGAAATGGAACTATACCTACAATAATGTCAGTATATTGTAACTCTGGGCTTATGAAATAAAAAGAAAATAATATGAAAATGAAACATTCACTACACAGCTTTGTATATTGAAATGCAATAGAGTAACATGTTGTGTGTGCTAAATAAAAAGAATGGTTATTTCAACTGCCCTAGATCAAATGCAATCATTGATTTTGTGATGAAAAAATGATTTTCTCCTATCTCAGCAGTGTATTTTTTTTCCAGGAAATCGACCTCCAAAAATTTACACGATCTTTGAGTTTTACGTCCTGCTATATACAGTGGTCCTCGATTATCTCACTGGGGTCTAGTGAGATATCGAGAGATGGGATTTTCGATGATTCTACATCATAGGATTGCTGATTCAATAGAGGGATATCCAACAACAAAATTCCCACTCTGATACATCGCTTCCATTTCGGGACTGAGGTGATATCCCCTTTCAATTAATGTTTAATGCCGGATCCTGGGATTACAATAACTTTCAATTTTATTATTTATAGGATCGTTTGACGTCACCGCTTGCTTAGGGTCAGTCCGCAGAACTCTACGTAAACTTGAATTTACTTTAAGTTAGTTATTGTTTAGCGATGTTATTCTCAAGGTTTAGAGATCTCTATAGTCTCCATTAGACTGTTTACTGTCTAGATCAAATAACCTTTTCAATCTCTTACACGTCTGTCGGACTTCTGTTGAACTGTCTAGACGCCATTCATGCAAGGTTTGTTTGTCGCCGTGTTGGGTGGGTCTCTCTCGGGACTCCCGCCCCCCCCCCACCCTAAGTGCTAGCTAGTCGCTGCCGCGTGCCACGTGTTGTTGACTACGTCGTAGTGTTCTTTCGCTGGCAAGAACTAATGAAAGCTGTGCTTTGCTTCAAAAAAGAGAACTTCGCTTTTATGCGACTTTTAATAACACTCATACAATACCTCTGTGTACACCCATTAAACGTGTGGATGGTGATCACACCCCACGCCGCGGGGCATAAAAACTCGCCTATATATACAACTTTAAAATTCGTTGGTGCGCTCTTTAAGTTGAGACCAAATAGACTTGTCTTTTTTATTCGCGCTATTCTGCGACATCAGAATCTAAGCGACTGGTTGAACGGAATACGGAGAGTGACGACTTCACGCAGCATACGCAGGTGTCCAGAACCGGGCACATGCTCAAAGCAAAAAAATGAACTCGGTGACTCTAAAATCTCTGACAGAAAAGCAGAGACAATTTCTGGAGACTTTACAGCTTTCCGATAAGTTTCCTGAAAAAATATCTTTGAGTGATGTCATGACTTTGAGAGACGAAAGCGAGGAAGCAGTTGCTCAAAGTATTTCCGACGTTCCCATGCTCATGCTGAAGTCAGTGGTCATGAATAACTACCAGCTGTTCGGTAGTCTGCTGAGTAACCTTGCATCATCTGCAGCTCCAACCAACGAAGACGAAGATGATGACTGGTCAGACTCTAACACAGAATGCACGCATTCGATGGCCCTTCTGCAGCACCAGGACGTTTTCTTGGCCTGTTATCTTTGCTGCGATGCCCCGCTCAAACAGGTGCTGGCTGAGAAACTTTTTGATTGTAAACTCGCAGTACCACTTTCCTGGTTCGGAGGTTATGTATCGCAACTCTTCACGCTGCCACTGAGGACGGGTGAGCTAAAATACCGTGGTCAAGACAAAGTTTCTAAGCAAAAGTGTATCAATTCAGACTCGTTTAGTGTTCTTTCTGTGATCAGATTAGGTAACAATGCAGTTTCAAAGTCGCAGCTCATCAACAGATGCGTTCACGACAAGCAGATGGTGTTTAGAGAGTCATCTACATCGTTGGGGGAGAGAATTTTCAGCGATGGAAGTATCGAGCAGACGTGGATGCTACCGAGTCTTAACGACGCCGATTTAAAGCTGAACGAGCCCGTGTGCGTTCTCAACCTTCGAGGAGACGCAGTGAAGTGTCAGCAACAGATGCGGTTCCTTGCTGATGTGTCTACCTGCATTATAGTTTCTCTATCAGATGACGCCGACAAGCAGGGTGAAATTGGTGACTTCCTTAAAAAAGTTTTCCACCACAATCAGGACATCATTTTGGTGATCTCCTCAACAAAAGTTCCTGACTTTCTGCGACAACTGCGATCCCATTTTGGAGACACCTTTAAAGAGAAGGTACGCATTGTGAAGGAAGCGGATCGAAAAACATCATCGGAACTCTTGACAGACGTAAAGAAAAGGCTTCACATAAAGATGATCGAAAGCAAGAAGTCCATGACTTTGACTAATCTTGGCGAGATAGCAGAAAACAGTTACAATATGCTTGTGGATGAGAGGCAGCCTGCCGTGCAACAGGTTATTTCGAATGCGAAAGAACTGGTAGATACTGCCGTTCGCTTTGATGCCACTGATCGTAAAAAAACACTACTGCCTCTACACGGTCAGCCTTGGCACGAAATCTCGAAGCTGCAGAAGGACAGAGTCAGAGATGCCCAGAAATTGACTGGGAACGAAAGAGTGAAGCAGGAAGAGAATGACAACTTGAAGATAAAGGAACTGCGGCGACAGCAGATTGAGTTTCTTAAGAAGGGAAATTCAAGGGACTTTATACTCCGCTTCATAAAATTATTCAAGGAAGCCTCCGATAACGGACAAATCAGCATCTTTCTAAGAAGCCTAAAACTATTTCTAGATGGCGAGAACACTAGAATTCAAAAGTCCAATTCGGTTGCACCCGCTGATTTACAAGCCTCAGTTTTAGGCGTGGAGCATATCTTTCGCGAGTTATCACAGTTGTACGAAGCCACTTTAAACAACGAACGTGTGGCCGAACAACTTTGGATTCCTACTGGACTTAGCTGTCATACTGAACTATTAGACTTAGCTGTTCAGCTTATTGTGCAAGGCCACCCTTTCGAGCTGATTGACGGAGATGCTAGTGCCATCACGATTAAATGGATTGAAGGAGTGCTGAAAAAGCTGCAGGAAAAATTTAAGAAGGAGTCGCTCTTGATTGTGTCAGTTCTAGGTATTCAGAGCTCGGGAAAGTCAACTTTACTGAACACGATGTTCGGCTTGCAGCTGCCAGTAAGTGCCGGACGCTGCACCAGAGGTGCCTTTCTTCAGATGGTGCGAAATGATCGGACAAAATCAGGTCTGAATGCGGATTTCATTATGATCATCGATACTGAAGGCCTACGCTCTACCGAACTGGGCAATGACGGAAAACATCGCGACAATGAACTCGCGACCATGGCCGTAGGACTGGCTGACGTTACAATTATTAATATTATGGGTGAAAATATACACGAGATGACAAACGTCTTGCAAATTGTTGTATACGCTTTCCTAAGAATTTCTAATGCATCACCGAACCTCATCAAGGGTAAGGCTTGCCTATTTGTGCATCAGAACGTCTGTGCTGTTGACTCACGTGAGAAAATGCAGGAAGCGAGAGATCGTCTGTTGCGGACTCTGGACAGTACAGTTGAGGGTGCAGCGAATGAGGAAGGAGTGACAAATTTAAAGCGCTTCGCTGATCTCCTTAAGTTTGATGTGAACGAAAACGTAATTTTCCTAACAAACCTGTGGGAGGGAGAACCTCCGTTAGCTCCTGTCAATCCAGGTTACAGCAGAGGAGTTCAGGGTACAAAGTACAAGATTGTACAGTGCCTGAAGGGTATGTACAGTTCCAAGTTGACGTTCAAAGAGTTTTATGTTCGTGCGGCTGACTTCTGGAAAGCAGTTGTCAAGGAAGATTTTGTATTTAGTTTCCAAAACACACTCGAGCTCAGTGCCTACAAAGAAGTCAACAAGAAGTATTCTGAACTTAGGCGCGATCTCGAGAAAAAAGCATGGGAGCAAGTGAAAGAGACGGCGGCCCCAAATTTGCGTTCTTGTCAAGATGCCCAGAGCCTGCGTGAGAGGCTAAAAACGGAGATCGCCGAAACGAATAAATTCATCAAGGAAAATCAGTCTGAGAAGCAAAAGGAAATCGAATCGTTTTTCAAGAAACACGAAGAAAGCCAGACAATCGTTCAATGGCAACAAAGAACTTTTAACAACTTTGAGGAAGATGTCAAATCACTTACTCGCGAGTGTAACGAGAGACTGACGGAGGTGAAGGAGGAGAGGCGAGTACTTCTGCAGAGCAGAGGCGAAGCGGATCAGCTAAAGCAGGAGTTTATGGATAAAGCGCGCCAAGTGGCAGAAAAGATGGTGGCTGAAAATCGCTCTCAGATTACCGATGACGAGCTGAGAAAAGAATTTGATACCATGTGGGAAAAGCAGATGAAGGAAGTCCCTATGAAACCGATGCAGACGATAAACTTTTTTGAGCTCGCCGAGAAGGCTTTGCTCTCAGAGTTTGAGAGTAGAAGATCTAATATTCAAAATGAGATCAATAAATTAATGACAGTTACACAAACATGTGTGCCATTGAGGGTCGATCTGATCGGGAATGATCAATACGATGCAAAGTGGCATATGGCTGTCAAGTTCTGGCCATCCGAGGAAAAGTGCAAGACACAGGTGTTCAATTTTTCCAACTCGGTTCTGAAAAAAGTTGAAAAAGAAATCATACAGTTGCAAAGAGACAATGGTATGGATATTATCGATCGTGGCGTCTTTTCATCAATAATACATTTTGTGGATAAAGAGATTGATGAGTTCAACAGCGATCAATCGAAGGAGCACCTTGTAAGTACTCGTGGATATCGGTGGGTCACACTAAAACCACAGTTGAAAGATTTTTTCAGCGTTTACGCTTGCTTTTATGCAGCCGCAGAATTTAAGACGGCACATGAGCAATTTGAGCAGCAGTTTGGGGTCAGAGCTCAGCTGCAAGCATTCAAGAATACTGTCTTTGAAGAGTTCAGGAACTGCTGCAAGCGAGAGGGCCAGGATGTGCGCAGTGCCAGTGTAATCGCAGGCATCATCAGGAACTTCGTCAGCGAAACTGCATTGCGACAAGCTGCCAACTTTGTCAGTAAAGATTTTTTGGATAAAAAAAACGAGAGCAATGAGGATCTTGTGAAGCAGGTGACGAAAAGTCTGATTGACACAAATGAATTCGACGATTGGATCGAATTCATCAAAGATAGTAAAGCCTTCACACGCAAGTGGCTGGTACAAACGATGGAAGAACAATTTTTTAAGCCAGACCCAGAAGGCAACAGCAAGTACACAAAAGTTCTCAACGAGAGGGTGCACAATCTTCTTGAGCCACTTAAAAACCGCGCGAGTGAAATGGCTAATCAACAGATGAGTGGCCACGACAGTTGCACCAACCTGCTACAGTTTTGGATAGAAAGATTCTGCGAACAGGGTGATATGATTGGTCTGCACGTGGAAGACTTCAAAGTTGCAAGCCAATACTCGATTAGCGACTTGCAAAAATTCAATAAGAGACTACTTAAATATCTTAAAAACGTCACGGATTTTATTCACAATCCACCGACGTCACCAGAGCAACTGAGGTGGGATGGCAAAGCGCCGCATGTCTCACTGCTCGACAAAGATTGGAATGACCTTCAGGACTGTCCGTTGTGTGGAGAACCAACATCGACACGTCAAGTGTGGACGAGCGGATACCTTTTATGGTTCTGGTACAAGTACGATAAAAACGCTCGACGGTGTAGGAGCGTCAGGCCAGCAGGCGTTGCGGGAATTACAGATCCAAAATCCGGGAACCTGTCAGTGGCAACCTGTGGTGAACTGAACACTTTTACCTTCCGGCAGGAGAGTCACAAAATGGAGGATCTTAGCGAATGTTTTCCACACTGGTATCCTCCCTGTTCTCCTCCTGGTGATGAATCCAGTCTGCTATGGCGGTGGTTTGTAAGAAACCACAAGGAATCGCTGAGCAAACACTACGGCAAGAGAGTGGAAGTGCCAGAGTCGTGGGAAAAAATCAAGAAGACCGAGGACGGATTCAAAGAAGAATCCAGTGGTGGTTGTCTGATTATGTGACTTATGTAATTCTGAACAAATGCTAAGAAATTCGTAACAAAACTATGAGAAGTGGAAGCTTTGAAATAAAAAATTAGCTAAGTAGCCACACAACATCCTGAAATTCGAAATTCGGAAAACCGAATTGAAGATCGAACTTTGGAATTCACAATACACAAATAAAGATACATAAATTCAAAATTAAGATCATACGATCAAGCATTCAAGTTTCAAAGTAAAACGTTGTTGCTGTTGTGCTCTCCGCTTAAGCTTGCAGTTTGATTCTGCTGACTATTTATTTATTTAATTTCCCGTCACTGTTGCTGTTGTGCTCTCCGCTTAAGCTTGCAGTTTGATTCTGCTGACTATTTATTTATTTAATTTCCCGTCACTGTTGCTGTTGTGCTCTCCGCTTAAGCTTGCAGTTTGATTCTGCTGACTATTTATTTATTTATTTTCCCGTCACTGTTGCTGTTGCTTTTTTTGTTTAAGATGCAGCTTGATTCTGCTGAATATTTATTGAATTTTCCGAAGCCAGGCAGTAGGTGGGGTGAGCGGTATTCGGTGGTTTTTATGGGCTTGCAGTTGGGTTGGACAATTAGATATTTTGATGCATTGTCACTGTTCCCTTGTCAATTGGGGATGACCACGGGACGATACAAGCAACTCTTACAACTGCTCTTACAACCAGCTCTGAAATGCAGACTGCAGACAAAATATCGTGGACGTGAATCTTTGGAATTCATAAAGTTCTCCACTCAGCCCATCTTCAATTCTGCCTGACATATTTAGATTTAAAAGCTTCACTTTTATACTTTTAGTTTTTCTTGTCGACCTGCTCTGTTATTCTAATATTAGCTAGGCCTTGCTACTCGTAGTTTCCCATTAGAAAATTACTATTCATATATACGCCAATACTAACAGAGACTGTTTATCAATGTTTTTTTCTCTAATAATTTTAAACCCGAGTTTGTACCTTCATTAGGATCATAGTTAATAATATAAGTGCATTAACTTGACAAAATAATTTAAATAAACATCTTTTTTTCAACTAAGTTTGCTCCGAGTTGAGCTCGTATCATTACCGAAACAAATTTAGACTGATTTGCTAATTCATTTGTTGCTTAAAAGAAAATCTAAATACTTCTATGGAGCAAAATTTGTGGTGCTCACCAATACGGATTTCATGCAATACCCTAAAACGCTATAAAGGACCGTAGAACAGACAGGCCTCACAAAAAATGTCGCTACTTGTTACTCGTAGTAGGCAATCTTTTAGCTTGCATAACTTTTTGTCTGCCATGAAAATGATCAGGCCTACAAGCTACATATTAAGTTGTAGCACTCAGAACTCGTGGATCCCGGGTTCGAATCTTGGCGCGCGGGACCCTGTACCAATCATATTTACTCATCTTTAGATAACTAACTCCACAGTAAAGCAAAAAACAGAATGAAAGATATTAAAGTAAACTTATGCTCTATACAATCTGCGCATTCTCAGATAGAGTTACAATTACACTGTACAGAAAATATTTTTTATATACACTAGTACTTTAAAAGCAAATTAAATTAGGATTTCAGCCAGCACAATCCAGAGTATATTGAAGTCCATTAAGTAAACCTAAAGTATAACAGCTAACTTCCTCCTGAAGTTTATCAGGTCTAGTCAGCACCCAGTCAACACGTCATGTTAAAGCAGGGGCGTAGCCAGGAATTTTGATTGAGGGGGGGGGGCGGGGCCGTGAGTTAGGGGGCGCCAGCTTCTTAGGGGGGGGCGCCAGCTTCTTAGGGGGGGGGCGCCAGCCAGCTTCTTAGGGGGGGGGGGGCGCCAGCTTCTTAGGGGGGGGGGCGCCAGCTTCTTTGGGGGGGGGCGCCAGCTTCTTAGGGGGGCGCCAGTTTATTATAGGAGGAGGGGCGCCAGTTTCTTTTAGGAGGGGGGGCGCCAGTTTCTTATAGGGGTAGCAGCAGAGAGGGGGGCGCCAGTTTCTTTTAGGGGGGGGGCGCCAGTTTCTTTTAGGGGGCGCCAGTTTCTTTTAGGGGGCGCCAGTTTCTTATAGGGGGGGGGGGGCGCTAAGGCCAGAGTTGGTGATTGGGGGGGGGGGGCCACGGCCCCCTTGCCCCCCTCTGGCTACGCCCCTGTCAGTTAAAGGCGAATTTGAAGCCATCAGTGCACATATATTACTCAGGGGACTCATTGGCCTCAGGGCAGTCGGGGCAGTCGGGCCCGTCGCTGGAACCAATGCTCAGCATGTTGCAGTCGGCATCGGTCACGGACTCCGAAATCGACGTCCATGGCGGAGTGGACACTGCAAGAGTGTTCGACGGTGTAGCAGCATCTCCAGTAGGAAGCAGTTCAATGAGCCGGGAATCGGTGTACAGACTGCTGGCGTAGCCGCTGTCCTGTGGAGGCCGATTGACGCCGGTGCCGGAGACTCCAGCCTGACGGTCTGGTCGCAGCTCCACTGGCTGGGACAGCGTCGCAGCGGATTCCAGCCGAAGGGCGGCCTGGTTGCTACGGGCCTCCGCGGCTTCTGCTGCTACCGACTGAGCCACTGACCGTGCAACAGTGAATTGTACGTGTGATGAAGTGTTTTCTCAGAGCTCAGTAAATGAACAATGGGATTGCAGCATGGTTGACGGAGGGGACATTAGGGAATTACAGCATCTAGGTTGCGGGCAAGATGAAAGAAAAGGATTGGGAATAGACAAGAGAGAAGAGGATCGAATGAGATGAGATGAGAGACAATAAATGGGATTGACATGAAAGGAGACAGGAGATGAGATTTATAGAGAACAAAGGAGATAAGAAAGAGAAAATAATCTTGAGCGTGTAGGATTGCGACATGTAACTCGCTCTTATTGCTGTAGACTGACTGTAGGCTTACTGTAGACTAACTGAAGACTAACTGTAGGCTTACTGTAGACTAACTGTAGACTAACTGTAGGCTTACTGTAGACTAACTGAAGACTAACTGTAGGCTTACTGTAGACTAACTGTAGGCTTACTGTAGACTAACTGAAGACTAACTGTAGGCTTACTGTAGACTAACTGTAGGCTTACTGTAGACTAACTGTAGACTAACTGTAGGCTTACTGTAGACTAACTGAAGACTAACTGTAGGCTTACTGTAGACTAACTGTAGGCTTACTGTAGACTAACTGTAGACTTACTGTAGACTAACTGAAGACTAACTGTAGGCTTACTGTAGACTAACTGTAGGCTTATACTGTAGACTAATTGTAGAGTAACTGTAGACTAACTGTAGGCTTACTGTAGACTACTGTAGACTAACTGACTCTCCTGAGCAGTTTCATGTTAATCAATTATTAATGGACTAAATAAACTTGCAATTTGTATTAATTAGACTTACTATCGAATGGATGCAGCAAGCTGCAGTCTGCAGCCGGATTAACAAGGCTAATCTTTGCTTCACAAAGTCGGCCAACATAAGAATCTTGCTGGTGTTAACCCACTTTAAATATCTTGCTGGTACAGCATTTCAAGATTGTTTGTAAAAGAAAATTTACAAAAATAACTTCAGTAGTAAACACCCAATGATTAACGCGCGCACAGGGTGACAAAATCTATATATAATTTAACCTAATTTAGGTCTGTGCATAAGAAATACTACTGTAGTGTATTTTCATTCCAAACCTGCATGCAGAAAGTCTGAATATACATGAGTAACATTAATTACTAACTGTAGATTCTGTGTAGAAAAATAAAGCAGTTACAGAACATTTATCTTTAAGGTACAAGCATATAGGCAATTTAGCATAGTTACAAGGTTATCATTTATCGATCTAAGAAAACAGGTCTGTAAAATAATTAACGCAATTTTTTAAATAATATCATTAGGGCTAACAAGCGCTATTTTCTATCCATGATGCAAATTCTAATCTCAAAAAACATTCCTTACGAAAATATTTATATAATTAAATACTAATAAATATCACATCCCTATCCAGATCCTATATTTAACTAGAACCCCCCCCATTCAATGTCAGATTTCTACCCAGATCCTATATTTAACTAGAACCCCCCCCCCCCATTCAATGTCAGATTTCTACCCAGATCCTATATTTAGCTAGAACCCTCATTCAATGTCAGATCCCTACCCAGATCCTATATTTAACTAGAACCCTCATTCAATGTCAGATCCCTACCCAGATCCTATATTTAACTAGAACCCCCCCCCATTCAATGTCAGATTTCTACCCAGATCCTATATTTAACTAGAACCCCCATTCAATGTCAGATTTCTACCCAGATCCTATATTTAACTAGAACCCTCATTCAATGTCAGATCCCTACCCAGATCCTATATTTAACTAGAACCCCCCCCCCCCATTCAATGTCAGATTTCTACCCAGATCCTATATTTAACTAGAACCCCCCCATTCAATGTCAGATTCCTACCCAGATCCTATATTTAACTAGAACCCTCATTCAATGTCAGATCCCTACCCAGATCCTATATTTAACTAGAACTCCCCCCCCATTCAATGTCAGATTTCTACCCAGATCCTATATTTAACTAGAACCCCCCATTCAATGTCAGATTTCTACCCAGATCCTATATTTAACTAGAACCCCCCCATTCAATGTCAGATTTCTACCCAGATCCTATATTTAACTAGAACCCCCCCATTCAATGTCAGATTCCTACCCAGATCCTATATTTAACTAGAATCCCCCATTCAATGTCAGATTTCTACCCAGATCCTATATTTAACTAGAACCCCCCATTCAATGTCAGATTTCTACCCAGATCCTATATTTAACTAGAACCCCCCCCATTCAATGTCAGATTTCTACCCAGATCCTATATTTAACTAGAACCCCCCCCATTCAATGTCAGATTTCTACCCAGATCCTATATTTAACTAGAATCCCCCATTCAATGTCAGATTTCTACCCAGATCCTATATTTAACTAGAACCCCCCATTCAATGTCAGATTTCTACCCAGATCCTATATTTAACTAGAACCCCCCCATTCAATGTCAGATTTCTACCCAGATCCTATATTTAACTAGAACCCCCCCCCATTCAATGTCAGATTCCTACCCAGATCCTATATTTAACTAGAATCCCCCATTCAATGTCAGATTTCTACCCAGATCCTATATTTAACTAGAACCCCCCATTCAATGTCAGATTTCTACCCAGATCCTATATTTAACTAGAACCCCCCATTCAATGTCAGATTTCTACCCAGATCCTATATTTAACTAGAATCCCCCATTCAATGTCAGATTTCTACCCAGATCCTATATTTAACTAGAACCCCCCCCATTCAATGTCAGATTTCTACCCAGATCCTATATTTAACTAGAATCCCCCATTCAATGTCAGATTTCTACCCAGATCCTATATTTAACTAGAACCCCCCCATTCAATGTCAGATTTCTACCCAGATCCTATATTTAACTAGAATCCCCCATTCAATGTCAGATCCCTATCCAAGCTGTCCAAAACATGCAAAGAGAAGAAAAGATAACGCCAATATCAAAGTCTACCTTAAACACTGTCTGAAAAATCTTTGATAACATCAGAGGTTACAGAAGAACCGCACACTAAAATAGATGCCAACAAGTTTGAGCAGAAATCAGCGAAGCCAATCAAAAAGAGCTCTCAGTAACTCCATCCATTCTCAATAGTTACTGCAAGGACAAAGGCGAACTCAACGAACTGATTCGCCCAAATTAAATACCTATGTACAGAACGGATGAAAAGTGCAATCTTTATCATGCACACTACATATTAAAATATGTAACCGCATTATATTTACATACTCGTACATGTACTGTACGAGCGTATGGTACGTAAGTCCAGGGTAACAGCAGTTATCCCACAGAATTAGTAAAGTAGCTATTATTGATGGGGAGCAGAGTGAACTGAGGGACTCTGACTGACTGATGGGGAGCAGAGTGAACTAAGGGATTCTGACTGACTGATGGGGAGCAGAGTGAACTGAGGAATTCTGACTGATGGGGAGCAGAGTGAACTGAGGAATTCTGACTGATGGGGAGCAGAGTGAACTAAGGGATTCTGACTGACTGATGGGGAGCTGAGTGAACTGAGGAATTCTGACTGATGGGGAGCAGAGTGAACTGAGGGATTCTGACTGATGGGGAGCAGAGTGAACTGAGGAATTCTGACTGATGGGGAGCAGAGTGAACTGAGGGATTCTGACTGATGGGGAGCAGAGTGAACTGAGGGATTCTGATTGATGGGGAGCAGAGTGAACTAAGGGATTCTGACTGATTGATGGGGAGCAGAGTGAACTGAGGGATTCTGACTGATTGATGGGGAGCAGAGTGAACTGAGGGATTCTGACTGACAGGGAGCCGAGTGAACTGACGCAATATTTGAGACTGGAAGTGTTATTTTAAGAAAATTTATAATAGCTAACAAACTATAGAACTGCAAGCACCCCCCCCCCCAAGAAGCCACATATGGTGTGATATCTCTAGCAAAACAACACAGACTTAAATAGAAGTTTCCTAGACTTCAATATCACGCCACAGCTAATAGCTGCAAGCTGTGGTTGGCGCCACGTGTCCAACCAGGTAGATGTTATCGTACAGATGACCTAGAAAGTCGTCACTAATTGGGGTTGTGGCTCGCCTCGTATTGCGAATGAATTCTCGTTTAGACATTTTATTTTTCACGTGCGGACTGCACAGGTCTACTGACAGTAGTATGAGCGAGTAGCACAGGATGAACACCATCTCTGCGGGGCATTTTTGTGCGAATTCAGCAGTTTTAAACGCGGATGAATTGGATTTAAAACCATGGCCCACAATTTTTACTGACAAATTGGCAATATTGGCAACATCTACATGTACTCTACCGCGGACTCCATACCTCTACCAGATTCTACACCTACTCCACCAGACTCCACATCTACTCTACCAGACTCTACACCTACTCGACCAGACTCCACTCTTACTCTACCAGACTCCACATCTACTCTACCAGACTCTACACCTACTCCACCAGACTCCACATCTACTATACCAGACTCTACACCTACTCTACCAGACTCTACACCTACTCTACCAGACTCTACACATACTCTACCAGACTCTACACATACTCTACCAGATTCTACACCTACTCTACCAGACTCTACACCTACTCCACCAGACTCCACATCTACTATACCAGACTCTACACCTACTCTACCAGACTCTACACCTACTCTACCAGACTCTACACCTACTCCACCAGACTCCACATCTACTATACCAGACTCTACACCTACTCTACCAGACTCTACACCTACTCCACCAGACTCTACACCTACTCCACCAGACTCCACATCTACTATACCAGACTCTACACCTACTTTACCAGACTCCACACCTACTCTACCAGATTCTACACCTACTCTACCAGACTCTACACCTACTCTACCAGACTCTACACCTACTCCACCAGACTCCACATCTACTATACTAGACTCTACACTTACTCTACCAGACTCTACACCTACTCTACCAGACTCCACTCTTACTCTACCAGACTCCACTCTTACTCTACCAGACTCCACTCTTACTCTACCAGACTCTACACCTACTCTACCAGACTCCACTCTTACTCTACCAGACTCTACACCTACTCCACCAGACTCCACTCTTACTCTACCAGACTAGCAGACTGGACAAACCTTTGCTCAGTCCAGTGCCAGGGTTGGAGGCCACAAAGCGCAGGCTGAACCGGTCCAGCAGCAGGCTCAAGTATTCGTTTCTAGCGTTTGGCGCCTCCACTTCGTTGAAAAATTTACGAAGCGCATTCGGCAAAAACTGGTTTTCGAAGCTTTTCCGTTCCATCAGTTTGTCTAGAACGTCGGGCCTGAGTGGGCGGGAATCGATAATGTACTTTAGGTAATAACAAAGGTCACAATCATCCAGCTTCACCCCATCCTCAAATTTCCCCTACAATCCTCAAATTTCCCCTACAATCCTTGAATTTCCCCTGCATTCCTCAAATGTCCCCTACAATCCTTGAATTTCCCCTGCATTCCTCAAATTTCCCCTACAATCCTCAAATTTCCCCTACAATCCTCAAATTTCCCCTACAATCCTCAAATTTCCCCTACAATCCTCAAGCTTCAGAATCTCTAAAGTTCCATCAGAACCCCCAAGCTTCAGAATCCCCAAATTTGTCTCAGAACCCCTAAGCTTCAGAATCCCCTAATTTCCCCCAGAATCCTAAGCTTCAGAATCCCCAAGTTTCTCTCAGAACCCCTAAGCTTCAGAATCCCCTAATTTCCCCCAGAATCCTAAGCTTCAGAATCCCCAAGTTTCTCTCAGAACACTCAAGCTTCAGAATCCCTAAATTTACCCCAGAATCCTAAGCTTTACAATCCCCGTTTCTCTCAGAACCCCCAAGCTTCACAATCCCTAAATTTCCCTCAGAATCCTAAGCTTCACAATTCCCAAGTTTCTCTCAGGACCCCCAAGCTTCACAATCCCCAAGTTTCTCTCAGAATACCCAAGCTTCAGAATCCCTAAATTTCCCTCGGAATCCTAAGCTTCACAATTCCCAAATTTCTTTCAGAACACCCAAGCTTCAGAATCCCTAAATTTCCCCCAGAATCCTAAGCTTCACAATTCCCAAGTTTCTCTCAGAACACCCCAGCGAGTGAGTCAGTACAGCATAGCCCAGCCAAGCAGCAGCGTCTCACCGAGTCTCCATGAAGCGGCTAACCTGGCGCCTATCCAGCACCCGAGCGCCGTGAAAGAACAGGGCCAATTCTCCCGGCTCGTCAATAAGAATTTCGTGCCTAAGAAAGCAGGCAAAACCATCGAAGCAGTCGGCATTGAAGCTGAGTGAAGCTTCATCCAATCGCAGATAGAGCTGCCGGTAGGAGCGGCCCGGCACGCTATAAGCTGTACAATAGGCCCAGGCATTTTTGCACAGGGCCTGCCACAGCAGCTCGTCATTAGCCAAATGGCCCCAGACGCAGGCGGCCAGGCACAGATCCGTAGGGCCCAGGTGACTCAGAATAGCCAGTGCCAGTTCCGGCGGCAATTCCGATAGGTCGCGAAATCGGGCCAGAGCTCGGGATCGGTCGGATCTGTTCGACTGCTGCCTTGCTGACTGCCGCGACTGCCAAGCCGTCAATCAGCAGGTCTTCGTACTGGCGCCTGGTTAGTATCTGGCCCATGTAGTCTGTGGCTGAAATCATTGTTATTTGACATGGCTTCTATCTGCTTTTGTAGGGAGACATTACTATGAAAGTGAGAGTCAGGAGTGATTTTCGGTCAGTGATGATTTCGGTCAATGATTATTTTGGTCAGTGATGATTTCGGTCAGTGATGATTTCGGTCAGTGATGATTTCGGTCAATGATGATTTCGGTCAGTGATTATTTCGGTCAGTGATGATTTCGGTCAGTGATGATTTCGGTCAATGATGATTTCGGTCAGTGATGATTTCGGTCAATGATGATTTCGGTCAGTGATGATTTCAGTCAGTGATGATTCCGGTCAGTGGTGACTTCGGTTAATGGTGATTTCGGTCAATGATGATTTCGGTCAGTGATGATTTCAGTCAGTGATGATTTCGGTCAGTGATGATTTCGGTCAGTGATGATTTCGGTCTGTGATGATTTCGGTCAATGATGATTTCGGTCAGTGATGATTTCAGTCAGTGATGATTCCGGTCAGTGATGATTTCGGTTAATGGTGATTTCGGTCAATGATGATTTCGGTCAGTGATGATTTCAGTCAGTGATGATTTCGGTCAGTGATGATTTCGGTCAGTGATGATTTCGGTCAGTGATGATTTCGGTCAGTGATGATTTCGGTCAGTGGTGATTTCGGTCTGTGATGATTTCGGTCTGGGTGATTTTGGTCAGGAGTGATTTTGGTCAGAAGTGAATTGGGTCACGAGTGACTTTGGTCAGGAGTGACTTTCGTCAGGAGTGACTTTGACTTTGGTCAGGACGGTGACTTGGGTCAAAGTGACTTGGGTCAGGAGTTTGACTTAGGTCAGGAGTTTGACTTAGGTCAGGAGTGACTTAGGTCAGGAGTGTGACTTAGGTCAGGAGTGACTTTGGTCAGACGTGAATTTGGTCAGAAGTGAATTGGGTCAGGAGTGACTTTGGTCAGGAGTGACTTTGGTCAGGAGTGTGACTTTGGTCAAGAGTGATTTATCTCTTGTTAACAAGTGAAGAAACTACATGCTGAAAAATAAATAAGAAAATAATAATAGAAGCGATATAGTGTGACGGATAGGCTTGATAAAATCGATTTACAATAAACAATACGCATTTTATATATTAATTAAAAATCGCATTTAAACAGTAATAGTCGAGCAGTGTTTCGACAACTATTCAGTACACAGAAAAAAATCACTAAGCTACTAGTACAGTAGCAATGTAAGCTTGAATTAGAATATAATTGTCATTCGTTCAATCATTAGAAGTACAAATCCGTGAATGATAATAACGTGTTACTCTTGTTACCATACTGGATAAGAGGGGGGCTTACAAATCACAAACGTTAAGCAGACACCACACAATGACCCGTGCCCATTCCGAAGGGTAATGTTAAGAACCTGAGAGAACAGCCTGTTCATATGAGAAGCCATTAGATTTGGTCAGGAAAGCAAACTGGGTCCAAATGAATGAAAGCCGAGAATACAGATTACACAACAAAATCCTTATAGCAAAGATTAGATAAAGTACATCTATATAAATATAGCTTAATACCTACTATAATGATAAGCAAATCATTATACAGTGAGCGTTTGAAAAGCAACGATAATTTGTCATAAATTTTTAATAGGCAATTTAATTTTTAATCGGGATCTGCACTAATCAGGCAAATTATCACTGATAAGTTTAACCAATCAAAAGTGATGACACATCAGTAATTATAATATATTCATGGTGCATATGAATTAGTAATATTTCCGACTGTAGAGACGAGATCAATGGATAGTTAATGACATTAGATGAATATACATGCGCAACACCCGGCCGACCCGGCCAAGGTAAGTCGCAAAAACGCCCACCCAAAAATAGACTTGCAACTAATTAGATGACGAGGCATTTACCCTCGTGATACTGTGATAGTTACTCCTGCCGTTTACCAAAAAAAATTAATTATATTAATTTTGCTTTAGGGTAACTTTGATAAGCAAGTCGCTATTTTTATCAAAAGTAAGTCGCACGGCCGGTGTAAATCAGGGTGTTGCGCATGTATGTTAGATGAAGCTGGAAGTTGCGAATCTTCAATTCAGGCTAGTAGCAGCCACACAACAAATATGATTGCAATGTAGAGAAACACTTTGCTGAGGAAGGCGTCTTCTTCAGTGTTCACCTGACCAAAGGCGTCTCGGTTCCTGTTCTGCCCATCTGCGGGAATGTGGCATTGAGTAGCCGTCAGTGCGAATTCTAATGGCGTCAGTGTGGATTCTAATGGCGTCAGTGTGGATTCTAATGGCGTCAGTGCGGATTCTAATGGCGTCAGTGTGGATTCTAATGGCGTCAGTGTGGATTCTAATGGCGTCAGTGTGGATTCTAATGGCGTCAGTGCGAATTCTAATGGCGTCAGTGCGGATTCTAATGGCGTCAGTGTGGATTCTAATGGCGTCAGTGCGAATTCTAATGGCGTCAGTGTGGATTCTAATGGCGTCAGTGCGGATTCTAATGGCGTCAGTGTGGATTCTAATGGCGTCAGTGCGAATTCTAATGGCGTCAGTGCGGATTCTAATGGCGTCAGTGTGGATTCTAATGGCGTCAGTGCGAATTCTAATGGCGTCAGTGCGAATTCTAATGGCGTCAGTGCGAATTCTAATGGCGTCAGTGCGAATTCTAATGGCGTCAGTGTGGATTCTAATGGCGTCAGTGCGGATTCTAATGGCGTCAGTGCGGATTCTAATGGCGTCAGTGCGAATTCTAATGGCGTCAGTGTGGATTCTAATGGCGTCAGTGCGAATTCTAATGGCGTCAGTGCGGATTCTAATGGCGTCAGTGTGGATTCTAATGGCGTCAGTGCGGATTCTAATGGCGTCAGTGCGGATTCTAATGGCGTCAGTGCGAATTCTAATGGCGTCAGTGTGGATTCTAATGGCGTCAGTGCGGATTCTAATGGCGTCAGTGCGGATTCTAATGGCGTCAGTGCGGATTCTAATGGCGTCAGTGCGAATTCTAATGGCGTCAGTGCGAATTCTAATGGCGTCAGTGCGGATTCTAATGGCGTCAGTGTGGATTCTAATGGCGTCAGTGCGGATTCTAATGGCGTCAGTGCGGATTCTAATGGCGTCAGTGCGAATTCTAATGGCGTCAGTGTGGATTCTAATGGCGTCAGTGCGGATTCTAATGGCGTCAGTGCGGATTCTAATGGCGTCAGTGCGGATTCTAATGGCGTCAGTGCGAATTCTAATGGCGTCAGTGCGGATTCTAATGGCGTCAGTGCGGATTCTAATGGCGTCAGTGCGGATTCTAATGGCGTCAGTGTGGATTCTAATGGCGTCAGTGTGGATTCTAATGGCGTCAGTGCGGATTCTAATGGCGTCAGTGTGGATTCTAATGGCGTCAGTGCGGATTCTAATGGCGTCAGTGCGAATTCTAATGGCGTCAGTGCGGATTCTAATGGCGTCAGTGTGGATTCTAATGGCGTCAGTGCGGATTCTAATAGCGTCAGTGTGGATTCTAATGGCGTCAGTGCGGATTCTAATGGCGTCAGTGCGAATTCTAATGGCGTCATTGCGGATTCTAATGGCCTCAATGTGGATTCTAATGGCCTCAATGTGGATTCTAATGGCGTCAGTGCGGATTCTAATGGCGTCAGTGCGGATTCTAATGGCGTCAGTGCGGATTCTAATGGCGTCAGTGCGAATTCTAATGGCGTCAGTGCGGATTCTAATGGCGTCAGTGCGGATTCTAATGGCGTCAGTGCGGATTCTAATGGCGTCAGTGCGGATTCTAATGGCGTCAGTGTGGATTCTAATGGCGTCAGTGTGGATTCTAATGGCGTCAGTGCGGATTCTAATGGCGTCAGTGTGGATTCTAATGGCGTCAGTGCGGATTCTAATGGCGTCAGTGCGAATTCTAATGGCGTCAGTGCGGATTCTAATGGCGTCAGTGTGGATTCTAATGGCGTCAGTGCGGATTCTAATAGCGTCAGTGTGGATTCTAATGGCGTCAGTGCGGATTCTAATGGCGTCAGTGCGAATTCTAATGGCGTCATTGCGGATTCTAATGGCCTCAATGTGGATTCTAATGGCCTCAATGTGGATTCTAATGGCGTCAGTGCGGATTCTAATAGCGTCAGTGTGGATTCTAATGGCGTCAGTGCGGATTCTAATGGCGTCAGTGCGAATTCTAATGGCGTCATTGCGGATTCTAATGGCCTCAATGTGGATTCTAATGGCCTCAATGTGGATTCTAATGGCGTCAGTGCGGATTATAATGGCCTTAATGTGGATTCTAATGGCCTGTGGATTCTAAGGGCCTTAATATGGATTCTAATGGCCGCAATGTGGATTCTATTGGCCTCAATGCGGATTCTAATGGCCGCAATGTGGATTCTAATGGCCGCAATGTGGATTCTAATGGCCGCAATGCGGATTCTAATGGCCGCAATGTGGATTCTAATGGCCTTAATGCGGATTCTAATGGCCGCAATGTGGATTCTAATGGCCGCAATGTGGATTCTAATGGCCGCAATGCGGATTCTAATGGCCGCAATGTGGATTCTAATGGCCGCAATGTGGATTCTAATGGCCGCAATGTGGATTCTAATGGCCGCAATGTGGATTCTTATGGCCGCAATGTGGATTCTAATGGCCGCAATGTGGATTCTAATGGCCGCAATGTGGATTCTAATGGCCGCAATGTGGATTCTAATGGCCGCAATGTGGATTCTAATGGCCTTAATGCGGATTCTAATGGCCGCAATGTGGATTCTAATGGCCGCAATGTGGATTCTAATGGCCGCAATGCGGATTCTAATGGCCGCAATGTGGATTCTAATGGCCGCAATGTGGATTCTAATGGCCGCAATGTGGATTCTAATGGCCGCAATGTGGATTCTTATGGCCGCAATGTGGATTCTAATGGCCGCAATGTGGATTCTAATGGCCGCAATGTGGATTCTAATGGCCGCAATGTGGATTCTAATGGCCGCAATGTGGATTCTAATGGCCGCAATGCGGATTCTAATGGCCGCAATGTGGATTCTAATGGCCGCAATGTGGATTCTAATGGCCGCAATGTGGATTCTAATGGCCGCAATGTGGATTCTAATGGCCTTAATGCGGATTCTAATGGCCGCAATGTGGATTCTAATGGCCGCAATGTGGATTCTAATGGCCTTAATGCGGATTCTAATGGCCGTAATGTGGATTCTAATGGCCGCAATTTGGATTCTAATGGCCGCAATGTGGATTCTAATAGTTGCAATGTGGATTCTAATGGCCGCAATGCGGATTCTAATGGCCGCAATGGTGGATTCTAATGGCCGCAATGTGGATTCTAATGGCCGCAATGTGAATTCTAATGGCCGCAATGTGGATTCTAATGGCCGCAATGCGGATTCTAATGGCCGCAATGCGGATTCTAATGGCCTCAATGCGGGAGCAACTCACTCATATTAAAATTAGTGCCAAAGAAGGCAAACGGGAAGCCGCCAATGCCGAAGGTGAACTGAAAAGTGCCGCCGTGCTGCTGGCCAAACAGGCCGTCAGCGAAGCCATGCAGGCCGCCTCCAGCCTCTGGCTCTGAGCGCTGGCCCTGTGGCCGCGGCGGCACCCTGCTGCGCGGATCCGTGGTATTGCCGGAGCCACCTCGGCCATACAGCGGGATGACTTTGTCCCGACTAATGCCACTTTTGCACACCGGACAGGACGGCGAGCGGCCCTGCGTCTCCATCCAGCGATAGACGCAGGCCCAGCAGAACAGGTGGCCGCAGTGGCTCACCACGGGCTCCGTGGCCGTCTCCAGGCAGATGTTGCACTCGAATTGCTGGCTGGCTGACGGCTTCTCCTGGTCGGCGGAGTCTGGGTCACCACCACTGCCGCCGCCAGAGGTTGATGATGCTGTTGCCATAGGAATTGAACTGAAGATTTCGATTTTGGATTCTTTATTTTCCTATGATAAAAATTAATATTTGTGGGAGGGCTGCCTCAGTGCCTTGGGAATTGGACCTTATGGTTGTGATAAAATTGTAGTAATTAAAATCCTAAACAATAAAGTTCCAGCCAGGAAGATTTTCTGCCACACATGCTAAGTGTATGAATTATGTACATATAAACTATTTTAAAATATGAATGATTAAAAAAACAAAAAACTAGATCAATGTCTAGTTTTATAATAATTAGGAATAAATTCATAGAAATTTTGGGATCCTATTGATTCCCAAAAGAGGCAAAAATCTGGACAATGCAAAAAATTTCTTATAGCATTAAGCTTAGCATTATCTGGACTGTTATACACCTGAATACATACATAAATTCAGGCATAACTACAATTTTATCAAATTTTATCCCCTCGGGAATTGATTCCTCTTGTCTAATATTAAGGTCAATAGAACTGTTTTGCTTTACAATGCAAATTACATAATGCACTTAATGCTAATATGGCAAAGTGCTAAGTATATGTCTATGGGCAAAAGCATTAAACCCAAGACTAAGAAGGGCAGTAGTAAATAAGTGAATAAAATGCATAGAAACAAGCATAAGTCCAGTTCATTATATTTATATAGCTTTAAACTACAAATTGAAGTGTATAAAGGCTTGACAACTATGTACACCTATTTAGTAAATAGTCCTATTAACAAATTTGCTAATATGCAATTTCTATCAATTAAAAACTTTATTGATTATAATATTAGACAAAATATACCAATGATATAGTTTTTAGCTAAAATTAAAAATTAAAAATTAATATTAAATGCAAATTGCAAACAGCATCCTATATATATGACGAAAAAGTCTATTGACATACTAGTATACTTTGATATGTTTAAAATCAAATTGACAAATGATTAAATTCAAATTGTATAAAACCTTGCTTATTACTACTCAAAGAATAACAAAAAACAGAATAAAATTATGTTAACTATGAAAATATGTTTTTATAATCTTGTGAAACTGCATAGATAAGTTTAAAGTTTAATTGAATACTTTATAAAGCATAAAAAGAATCTATACTTATATTGAAATGTATAAAAAGGATTTAAGTAAATAAATAGTTTATTAACATTGATTAGTTTATTAGAATTTATAATTATACCATGTAATTTTCAAAGATTTTATCACATAGACAATTTTTAAGTTGCCAATAATGGAAAAAATAATAAAAATTTTCTTTTAATTCAGACTTAGTTATTTGTAAAAATCATTATAAATCTAAATATTTAAATAATAATATTTTTATATCATAAGGCAAGGCAAAGGTAAGGCCTAGTTTGAATGTTTTTTATATATTTCATTCTATTTTTCTAAAATAGCTTGCATAGGCTAGTCATTTTTGTAAAAATAAACTTTTCTAAATTAAAATTTGCATAAAAATAAAAATTAATGGTATAAAGTGTACAAAATATTTTTTTAGGTTTTTGCTAAATTTAAACAAGAAACCTTGATCCTTCAATATAATAGAATTTAATGGAGCCTAAATTTTAACTTGGAACTGGATTTTGTCACATTTTTTTATATTGTTTTTCATGCTTAATTTTTTATTTGAAAAATAAAAAATTTTAATTTGTGAAAATACTTTAGTTTTTGTATTTTTTCAATGAAAAGATGACATAGTTTGTTATCATGCCATGCCAATGAAAACCAGATATATATATATATATATTTAAAAAGTACCATTTCTTTTCTTTCTATAAGTATACATATCTGCTTTTATTCTAATATGTAGGTCTAATTGCCTTGCAAAGCTATTCATTTGCAAAAAATTCTATTTTGTTTGTTTTTTATGGCATATTTAATGTTTATTAAATAAACTTAAATTTATTTTAAGGAACCTCAGGAACCTTAAAGGCCTCACTGAAATCCCTATAAGTAGCCTACCAGATCCACTACTGTAGGCCTACTTCACTTGAAAACTTAAGACACTCACTTGACTAATAGACTTGAACCCGAGTCAGTAGCAGTAGCAGTCCAGTCAGCTACTTTGAGTGGTACTAAATGATAAGTTAACAAAACTAGGATGCGGTAAATCGTTTGCCACACTACGCAAGTCTTATTATACTATAGCTAGGGTCTATCCGTAATCAGTATTTTGATTTCAATTTCAAGTCAGACAGACAGACAGCGACAGCTATTGAGCTATATTATAGAGTCGACGTACACTAACTTTTGAATTTTTAACATGAAACGATGGAGTCAAGTTGAAAATGCGATAAATTCTTGTTGTTATTTTAGTTATTGAAACAATTAATTATTTTTTTTCTGTATTTTAATTCTTTTGGCAAAGCTATTCTTATAATGACTCTTCCATAGATAAAACTTAAAATTTCCTGCCTAATAAAAATTGTTTTAGTAAGCTTAGTACGTTAAGTTTTCATTACTTTAATTTGAATTCACAATGACACATAATTGAGCTCAGGCATAATCTGTAATATATTGAGGTACGCTGCGAAAAGTAGACTCAGAAAAAAGCAACATTGCAGCTAATAATGGTGGCATGACAGGTGTTGAAATTATATTTTCGAAACAATACATATATGCCAGGCCCCGCACTGCAGGCTACTGACTCTGACTGATTTGCCTCATCGCTGACTTGCAGGCGCTTGCGCTAACCCCTCAGGCTGCTGCTGACTGCCCCTCCCGTTTTTTCTGCGAGAACGTGCGCAATGGGTCTCCCCTTTGCGTCCTAAGTCATATATACATGTATCATATATAGGACTACTAAAACTGCTTTTCTTACACTTGAAAAATTATTAAAAGTGAGTTGTGTGCATCTTGCAGAGGTATGAATCCTGCACAGGATGGTGAAAAATCTCGCTTTCTACATTCAATAATAAATTTTAGGGAGCACTAGAAAAAACCAGCCTCTAACTATTTAATTTCTGCATGATTTGGCCAGTTTCCCGTCCCGTATTTCAGCAGTCCCTGCATGCATAATGTACATGTTTACGAGTATATATAATTACTTCAGCTTCTGGACTGTAAACTGATGATCCAACCGACCAAATTTTGAGTCTTTCTTTTTATTTACAACTGTAAACAAAATGGTGGCATCTTACAACACGACTTTAATTTAAACGCAGGGACGACAACTATCCCTGTTTAAACGCTAAAATCTTGCCGGCGGCAAGCAAGCGTATTTTTCTGGAACTTGGAACTTGGGACTCGATCCTTGCCCCCGCAGGAAAAAAAGTAATTCCAATGCGCCTTAATATATGCTACAAATGACACATTAACTATGGTTGTTACATGGCTCTGTTTTGTAACAGAGAACGAGTAGTATATACAGCCAGAATTAACAATCATACATGTCCATGTATGGAAATTAATACATCGATGATCATGTATGGCTATTCCGCCATCCATGGAAAGAGGATGAAACCATCTATGAACATGGATCGGTCCATAGATGATCAGGGATGATGCATGGATGGCGCATGCATGAATCATCCATGATCTGGCCATGATTCCGGCCCTGGGAATATTCTGAATACAGTGCCTACACCCACTGAAAACTAGAAAGTTCAAACTTATGCTAACTTCAACGTAAACTTATGCAGACTTATATTATGCACATGTAAGACTCGGAGTCAATGAAAAATTTGGCAGAATTCGAAACGAACGGTGCAGTGAAGTGCAAGCACACACTCTACGTTTCAGCAGTAGCAGCTGGAGCAAGGGGTGCTGTCAGGAATTTTTATACGCGCGTATCGTATCGGTTTCGGTTTGAGATATGGAATTGCACGAAGACTGACTATAAAGATACGAGGAAAAAGCACGTGAGTGACACGAATGGGCGATATATATTACAAGGGAAGACCGCTTGACAAAAATCTGACGAGCTCTGGAAGATAAGGCGCCAAACCAAGAACGACACCAACAAGACACGCGAATCTTGGCATTATCGAGAGAATTTAGTCGGGTAGATCGACTAACACATGGGAGAGAAAGAGAATTGACTAATTCAAAATGTTTTTGACTGCTAAAATGTGTGTTACCGAACCGAGAAACTCGACACAGTATCGATGCATTACCGATACAGTGAAATCCAAGTAGCCAGTATACGCTCGTAAATTGGACGCGTACGCCTAAATTTTTCTCGCAGCTTTAGAGACAAAAGTAGATGTTCGTTAGTAGTAATCGATCCTATTCTACTTCTGGGACTTATACTTGCAGATTATCTCGATGGCTTAAAGCCATCATAGGCAGTTCGCTACTTTCAGACAGATGATACCAGCTGCAGTTTCCAGAAGATGATGGAGAGAATAGATTTAACGGATATCTATTTTTCAGGATAAGTATAGTCTAGCTTTTAGCGCAGACCTGAGAAATAGAAGCCTTAACCGTCTCTGGAAAGGCGCTAGTTTAGCAACCAAAGGCGCTGCAATTGCGTGGCACATCTTTAGTTGTCCACTCTCACTCTAGGACTCACATGGAGGTAAGCATATAGTAGACTACCGCGACTCCTAGTAGTTAATTTATAGCAGCTGTGTATTGACCATGGAACAAACTCCATCTGCTTAAGACTCGTCCACACCGTCATCCAATGAAGCCAAATTTATAGTGAAAACACGGCTCGTACATCAGTGGTGAACATGGAGCCTTTAACTTTCAGGAATGGTGCTGAGTGTGCCGACCCACTCGAGTAACAACCATGTACTAATAAGTTGATTACGCTGCTACAAGTATAAAGTATGGTTTGTCGGGAAAAGAAAACAAACAGAAACAAGTTGTCATTTCTATCGATTAAGTTAATGCGCTTGATTTCTAAGTGTGTATTTGCTAAAATATTTGTCAGCTTTGATGTTGGACTAATACTCGTCCACTTCGTTCATTTTTATGACGAGTGCCTTGCGTCTAATTTTGATTAATTCACCGTATCTAGCACGATTTACCAGTAAATACGAGTATCTGCAAATGCTATACTCGTACCCACCGGTGCAGTCATAATTTAGTTATTCCTCGATGTATAAAGTATTCCCTGGCTGTAGCTTGCGATCACGAAATTCGAGCACTGATAAGCGGAACTACGACTGCTTTGCACTATTAATATCAAGGGACTTGAAGACAACTTGCCAAGCTTTTATTCCGTGTGAAAATCCACAAATGTCCCCGATGCGTTTCCTACTGCGTTTTCCTACGTGTTGAAGGCGCGTTTTAACAACCATTTATCATAGGAAATCATATTACAGCTAATGCGATAAACTGTCCACCAACACAACGCACACCATCAGCAGCAGCAGCTGCCGGTTTTCCAATACCTTCTGCCAGTTTGGACGTCACAACCCTTGCCTATAAATGACGCGGATACGGCCGGGCCGTCATGCAATGTAAGCAGAGTCTAGAACATCTATTTGGTATTTAGCCCGATTGAAGCTATCAAAGGTTTGACAGTATGCTCAGCTTGCTGCTAGCGGGACTTCTTCTGGTGGCGTCTGCGGCCGCTCAGAGTAAGTATAACTGATTGTCACTAACTTTTCCAAACTGACAATACTTTTTCAGGCAATCAATGAATGAGATTTCGTCCCCGAGTTTTCCATAGTCAACTGAATACCAAGATTGACAGATGTAGACACGGGGGTGTCAAATGATGTTTACACCTGGACGATTGATGTTGAAGAACCGATGCTGCAAATCAATGACAGGATCCGTGGGTTCTTAATTGTGAGTGGAAGAAACGCAAATAGTTGGTTATAATACCAGTAGTAGTCTGTACGCAAATCGGATCGGACGGCAGTTGGTTTTCGGTTAGGAACGACTGGAACCGAGCCACTTAAGAAAAGGGAATTCTCCCTCGTTCAAGATCTCTCAGCTCATTGAGCGCATCCCCATGTACGTCCGGAATTTCTTTCTTCGTAAGTCTTCGTGTAAAATCGTTGCTGAACTCTTCCAGATAACAATTTGCTGATTCAGATGTAACCACTTTAGCTCTCCTGTTGATAAGCCGGACACCGGCCAGTTCGGTCAGGCAGATTGCTTAAGTTCAGAATTCTCTAGACGTAGAATGGGAATGCAAAATTCTATATAATAAAAAGATGCAAGGTCACTAACTTAATCAATGCAAGAAATTCCCGGGCAATAATACAGAAACTTGCGGGCTCCATGTCTGTTTCAGATGGTCAGGTCTGTTTCCGATGCGCTGATGTGCAGAGAGTCATAATGTCATATTGTATTGACTGTGAAATATGCTACTCAGTATTTATTGACCTACTAATGCCTATTGGGTAAGATTACATGCAGCGGATCAGGGATTGAGCACTAGGCTTCCCAGCTGTACTGTTTACAGTTGAAACTTTATATTCACTCGTATGACTAATTTTGTAAATTTAAACGCGCAAAAGCAAGAATATCAGTAAAGTTTTGTTCGTTACATTCAGTCAAATTTAAATTCGCGCCAAAAATGGACGCTGTCATATGAACATGGCTTTAATAAATTTAATAAACCAATAAGAAATTTAGTCAAGTACGCCGGGAGCGTTTCCTAAGCGAGTGAACCGAAGGCCTTAGAAACACACTGCGGCTGCCCATTTCCAAAGCGTGAGGGACCGTATATTTCACTCCGATTGACTGTGTTGCAGGCTGCGGCGTAAAGAAGATCTCTCACTACGAAGGCAACGGCTACATCGTCGGCGGTCGGGAGGCCCGGCCCGGCTCCTGGCCCTGGCAGGCGCAGCTGTTCTACGCCAACAGGCACTACTGCGGCGGCACCCTGCTCAACAATCGCTGGGTGCTGACCGCCGCCCACTGCGTGGAGGATAATCCGTCGCCCTCGCGTTACACCGTCGGACTTGGCAGCCATGTGAAGAACTCGCGCGATTCAACTCAGAAGAACTATGCTGTCGACCGGATTGTCATGCACTCGCGGTAAAAAAGTCGAGAATGTTTTTCTATAACGTATAAATTACAAAGTACGCTAATTTTTGCCATAAAGTAATTAACGGCCAGAAAACAAAGCAGCGAGCACTGTTCCCCGTTTCTTTTCTTCCACCCTCAGTTACAACTACCGCACTCTTGACTACGACTACGCTCTACTCCGTCTGTCGTCCTCAGTCAGTTACAACAATTACATCACCCCGGCCTGCATACCCTCATCGGAGCCCTCCGGTGGACAGTACTGCTACACCACCGGCTGGGGCGACACTCGCGGTGAGATGCTTTGACAATGCTTGCTTCAGGACCTGAGGTCACCTATAGGGGATTAATTAAGTATCTGAATGAACATCTTTTAGACGGCTTCATATCTTGACCAACTCAAGTTAGTTGCAGGGACGTAGGTAATGCTTGGGACACAGTGTGAAGGTGTCTCTATGGGGGAAGAGTTATCTCCGTTCCCCCTTGTGATGCCCCCAGTCGCCATGCAGCTCCCTGAAATTGGGACTTTCCCATACAAGTGTACAAGTAACCCGGCAGTAGTGCATGAGCTGATTAGAGGCTTTGGGGTTTGCACGATTCAGTAATAAATGCGTTTGGCCCGAGAAAAATGAGCTGATCTGCAGCATCAATGAACCTAAAATCTCCATCTTAAAATAGGCACCGGCTCTGCCAACGCCCTGAAGCAGGCGTACGTGCCCGTGATTGCTCGCAGCACCTGCAATTCGGTGAATTATCCGCGCCAGATCACGTCCCGCATGACCTGCGCCGGCTACCCCAACGGTGGAGTCGATGCCTGTCAGGTGAGCGCACTCTCCGACACTCGCAACTAAGAGTAGTAAACAATCCTCATATAATAATTATCTTATTATTGGCACATCGCGTAAAAATCATTCGCTTACAGGGCGACAGCGGCGGCCCATTCGTGTGCTCCAGTGGCTCTGGTAGCAGCGCCGTCTGGTACGTCCATGGAGTCACCTCCTGGGGCTACGATTGTGCCCGTAAGTTTAACTTGTGTCTGTTCTTGATATATAAAATTTTGGTTCATTGATTACTGCCTAAATATTGAAAAAAATCGAACATATTGAGTAGACTCGCTGGTATACTTATTGCGCAGACGTATTGGAGCATATTAAATGAATAGACTCATTTTGAGACTCATTAATGACTCATGGATAATGCAAAACGTGCTCCATTTTTTCATCTCAATGCAGGCCCCGGCAAGCCCGGAGTCTATGCCACCGTGGCCACCGTCCGTTCTTGGATCAACGGCATTATCAACTAGTTGCTAACGGATAGAGACGGACAATACTACTACTAATAGCCAGTAGTAGAGCTGGTTGCAGTGTTGTCTTTTCCTGGATAAGGTTTAAAGATAAATAAATATATTGCGGAGATAGCGCGAAGAAATCGAAGTGTTTAACAGCAAATTTGACAGCTTGACCGATTTGATCATTGATTTACTACTCATTTAAATCATTGAGAACAACAGGCAGGAATGTTTCTAATGAAGTTCATTAAGCTTTAACTTAAGCTCAAGTTTAGATTCGTGCCATAAATAGAGTCTCGTGTGCTCTCTGTACAATACAAGATACATCTAGTTTCAGTTTTGGCTGGAAGGGGCAAAATTATTGTCTTCATGAGCTTGAATAGCAATTGAGCCTAGCAATAAATTCACAGCACTATCCATATTTACAGCGCTGTTCTGTAAACCATCTCACGCTCATTTAGAGTACAGCAGCTGCTTAAGGACTGCACCAGTCTATTTTCTTTTATTTTTAACATATTTTTACTAAGAACACTGTGCAGATACTATTTGAGAGTTCCAAATTTATGTCTTCGGGTTAATAATGTACCACTTTGGGCATTTCGAGCACTCATTGGGGTCCAAAAAACCTCTCGGAGCTCATGACGAAGCGGCATATATAATATATCGTTTGATGAGTCAGTAGTTAGAAAGTGAAATGAGGAAATTAAAAGTTTTTTCTTCTGTTTTTAAGCCTTTTCGCAGCATGATAAATTGTTAAAGTAGTAGATCCGTGAAGCACTCAAATATCTACATAGTCGTAAGCCGGCTTGAGTCTGGTTCCTATCTACATGGCTCCTGAGCAGTTCGCCTGAGCAGTGAGAACGCTCACTCACAGAAGACAGACGTCTGGGCCTTTGGCTGTACCGTGTTTGAGATTCTGGCGATGCTGCCTCCGAATGGGAACGTCAAGAGGTCAAGAGGGAGCTAGTCGGTCTTAGAGGTGCCCCAAAATTGTCTGACTGATTTCTACCTAATGACTACTGAAAAACATCGGGGCTGATCAGTTTATTCAAGCGTAGGCTGAAATTGTGTTCTTGATGTTTCATACTGTTTTAGCCAGGTGGTCAAGACATTTGCAGACAGGCATCAGACATCGGGTGTAAAAGGTATAGATGCATTCGATTTAATCGAAGCATAGGATCTTCTACAAAGTAGCAAGATATAAGATATCAACATGCAATTCAAGCGGTGACATCTCAATTCAAAGAGCTCAAGAATGTCCAAAAACAGAAACATAGTGCAATTCCTCAAGCCTGAGTTCTGATTGGATCTTCATGATTACCGAGCTCATCACTGGTCACAATCTCTACGATTGATGCGCAGTCGTCGGGAGCCGATGAGCTGATCGTGATGAAGTTTACAAAGCAGGCGTGAGCTTTAGGGGGATTTTTCAATCATTTTTGAGATAAAAATCGAATATCTAAAGTTCTAAAGACAGATTAAAACTAGTTTAGTTGTATAGCATAATTCATTAATAATTTTTTTGATTAGAAACAACAGAATTCGCGTTCAGCGTCACAAGGTGCACCTCAGGGCTAGGTCGGGAAGGAACGCTACGCCACCGGCCGAATCCGAGGGCGCCGGCGTCAGCCAGCAGGCAGTCGACGAAACGCCGAGTGCGGGCCTGCCCCCGCCAGTAGGGTGCCTGCAGCGTCAGCAGCAGCACCTCCTGCACCGGCTCTGGGCAGTACAACTCGGCGCGGATGATGTGGCCTGCCAGCTGGAGTTGCCGACGGCGCAACAGGTCGCTGGGACGGGACAGGCCGGCGCGGTGATAAAAATTATTGTTGGTCACTCGCTCGTAGCTGATCTTGAAGGCGGCGCGCAGCAGGCCAGCGTGCCCTCACAGAACGAAATGCAGCCCAGTCTGAACAGCAACAGCAACTCCAATAGGCGATTCACCGCAGAGGATCCAAAGCAGAGTTTCTTGAGCCCGCTGCTGCCTCTCCGCATGGTGGCAAAGTTATTGACCTTCGGTTTTCCGCCTCGGACTTTATTCTCGAGGGCGGGAGTCGTGCAACTAATTTTCAATTAGCTACGTTTTAAAAGCAAAGCCTCGTTGTTAAACAACTTGCAGATTTGCCTGCCTCCTGAATTTCCACAAAGTCACAGACCGGCCATCTAGCACAGGAACACTAACTTCTCAACAGTTATGCTCACCCATCGAGGCAAAATCAAGCTTATCGATTTAAAATAAACTCAACTTAGGACAAAGTTGAGCTCAAGCCAAAAATCGACATGTGAACCGGGTTTCTGTTGCACCGTGCTCGAGATGCTGAGCGCTAAGGCGCCCAACTCGGACATTGGTGCAGAAGGTACGAGCTATCACCGACCAGAGCCGGAAGAGCGAGCGAGTTGTCATGGAGCTAGCGGCTCCTGCACAGATTTCTGCGTAGGCCCGCGACTTTTGCTGCATAAAGACAGCAGATTCTGTTGAATTATGTGTGGCCACCTGGACATCGCTTCTCTGGCACAGTTAGCTATAGATGGTGGCTCGAAAATTGGTTTCAAGTTTCGGCTTATTATCACTCTGTGTAAGGCAATCTCACTACTCTTTGACTATTGTCACTGTAAATTTGATTGACAGGTGCTATTATTGACAACTAAATACTGATGAAGGTGACCTACTGGGCACAGTGATCATCTGAGGGGCGAGTGCCTGCAGCATGTATCCAGAACAGGCTGTACTGGGTTTGGGAATTCGTATTGTTCACCACATGCACACTGCACTGCTTTCCTCTCCTCGGAAATGAAAATGTCGGGGAAAGAAAAGACGAAGAAGAACAGAATAAAAACTGGAGGTTGGGTTGGAATTTCATGCCCCCCACCCCGCCCGCTGAGAATCAATAATTATTGGGCAGTTCAAGAGAAGCAGAAATCGATTTTATCGCCCCCACAACCCCGGAGGGGTTGCTGCGCGTGAGAGGTGAGCATTTCTTGACACAGCCGTGTTTCCCGTATTTCTAGTAGCAATTGGCCAAGCAACAGGAACAAGAAGAGTCCAACTCTGCTTGTGCAGGGCCAGCGGAATCGCAACATGCCTTCGGTGAAGCGCCAATTCGGCAATGCGTGCAGCAACTTCAAGCAGAATCCGCGCACTGCCAAGATCATCGCGGCGATGCAGGTAAGCTGCCATAGTTAAGCATTTGTTTGTTTCTAAACGGATTTTCTTCTCTGAAAATTCGCCCCTGCCGTACGAGGAGTGCTGCAAGCGGTTCCGGACTATTTATGTGAACGACAGGAATGTCCGAATGAGCTGAATTTTAGCCGCGACTCCTTGCACATCTGCTGTATTGAAGACTTCCGGATATTTCCCTTGGTGGCGTTTCTCTTCCGGCGTTTTATATCCGGCGTTTCCCCTCCGGCGTTTCCATTACGTTGTGCAGTTTTACTTCATTGTCTATGGTGTCTATGGTCCTTGAAGGACATCAGTGTCTATGGGTGTCTATGGTCCTTGAAGGACATCAGTGTCTATGGTGTCTATGGTCCTTGAAGGACATCAGTGTCTATGGTGTCTATGGTCCTTGAAGGACATCAGTGTCTATGGTGTCTATGGTCCTTGAAGGACATCAGTGTCTATGGTGTCTATGGTCCTTGAAGGACATCAGTGTCTGTGGTGTCTATGGTACTTGAAGGACTTCATTGTCTATGGTGTCTATGGTCCTTGAAGGACATCAGTGTCTATGGTGTCTATGGTCCTTGAAGGACATCAGTGTCTATGGTGTCTATGGTCCTTGAAGGACATCAGTGTCTATGGTGTCTATGGTCCTTGAAGGACATCAGTGTCTGTGGTGTCTATGGTACTTGAAGGACTTCATTGTCTATGGTTCTTCAAGGAAGTGAAACCCTGCTTGATTCAATGCATTCTGCCAGAAGATCCGTTTAGAAAACACACCTCTTTCTCGCGTTGCCCAATTCTCCAGCGATGCTTTTCTAAAATTTACTAAACCAGAGTTTTAGAAGTTAGAGTTGAAGTTTGCGATTTGAAAACTTTTCCAAAATTTGTAGTTTTTTCTTTAAATTTCAGGACAGAAGAATCGAGGACGACAATGCGGAGGAGTTGCAGGACTACAATATGCCGCTGCTAAGGAAAGTGTTGAACCTTGTGTTCCTGATACTGGGCGTGTTCTTTCTTATTGTTGTCATCGTCTGCATCATCTATGCCAGCTATGGTGAGCATTTGCACTTTGAGAAGCTGTTAGCCTAGATGTAGCTGTTAGATTATCCAGGTGTAGCTGATAGCCTATCCAGGTGTAGCTGATAGCTTAGCCAGGTGTAGCTGATAGCTTAGCCAGGTGTAGCTGATAGTTTAGCCAGTTGTAGCTGATAGCTTAGTTAGGTGTAGCTGATAGCCTAGCCAGGTGTAGCTGATAGCTTAGCCAGGTGTAGCTGATAGCCTAGCCAAGTGTAGCTGATAGCTTAGCCAGGTGTAGCTGATAGCTTAGCCAGGTGTAGCTGATAGCTTAGCCAGGTGTAGCTAATAGCTTAGCCAGGTGTAGCTGATAGCTTAGCCAGGTGTAGCTGATAGCTTAGCCAGGTGTAGCTGATAGCTTAGCCAGGTGTAGCTGATAACTTTATCTGTCTCAGTTTTGTATTAAAAAGCCGGCACTGACAATTGTAGCACCGCAGACTCTGTACTACGGGCCAAATAACAGCACCGCTTCCTGAACTGCGTCCGCCATTTGCACCATGTGTGACATGGAAGCTGCTCCACTGCACTGCTCCATTGAATTTTGATGTGACTTACTTTGTTTACACAATATATTTTTGCATTGTAAATTTGAGAGTTTTATTTGTATTCTTGATCTTTTCGAAAATCGTCTAAAATACAAAAGATTGAATCAATAACCGCAAACGTTTCTGTACTATGATTGTATGCATAGTTTTCTAAAACATGTACTTCAAATTAGAATAGACGAAAGCAAAAGAAGGTTATGCAAGCTGCAAGAAATGAACAAAAAATTAATTTATTATAATATTTATTTACAAACATGGTCCTCTCTAAAAAGCGGTGGACCTGTTAGCGGTTTTGCTCAACAATTGATGGGGTTGCCCCGTACATGTCGACAAGAGCAACTGTGCTTTTTGTGGATACTTTGCTTGCTTGCCCTGATGCTGGCACCCATTTTACAGCCGGGTGAACTGAAGCCATGCAGAGTTAAGTGTCTTGCTCAAGGACACAAATTGTCCGGGTAGGGCAAGAATCGAACCACTTGGCTACAACCCTTAAGCTGATTGAGGGTGTATGCGGCGACCCCCCAGTCCTTGGACTGAACGCCGTACGCAGCCTTTAGATGCGCTGCGCAATAGCTGCGGCTGAGCTGTGGGTTGCACATCTGCCTTTGAGGCATTAGTATTTTAATATTATTATTATTATTATTATTACTGCTTGCTCAGGTAGAATTGTAACAACCTTTGTTTGAAAACTGGGAACAAAACTTGGAACAAAGCAGATACTTGATTATCTAATAATTCAGAAGTTGCAATATTCAGCAAAAGCAGATCCTTCTGGTTTAGACGTCTCAGAAATCGGTTGTCATGGAAACGGTTTTGCTGGAAGCTGCGTTAGCCGCCGCCGGCCACGACGCCTCGAGATCCGGACGCCCAGCTCCGCCATGCTGATGCCGCTGCCCCGCTCAGCACCGCACTCAGGCTAGCCTGAGCGGGCGAGCTCCGCCTACGCAGTGCGGAGCCAATGGGATGATGCAGCCTGGGGAGGCTGGATTTCCCGACCGTTCTGGGAGCCTGCAATATAAGGGTTATTCAGTGTGCCAGTTAGCTTGCAGGGGGCTCTGGAGGGCGCTGTAGCAGATCAAGAGCAGTCAGGGCCTTTCCGCTGACCTCTGAGCACGCACACGTACAAGCAGGCTCGCAATCACACAGGATGTACAACGGCATAATCATAATAATAATTGATTACACCTGTCCTTGGGCAGATGTGCAACCGACAGCTCAGCCGCAGCTATTACGAGGCGCATCTGAAGCCTGCGTACAGATGTTCAGTCCAAAGACTGGGGGGCGCCACACACAGCCTCAATTACCCCAGCAATGCTGGCGCCCATTTTACAGCTGGGTGAACTGAAGCAATGCAGAGTTAAGTGTCTTGCTCAAGGACACAGATTGTTCCGAATGGGTCGAGAATCGAACCTCCGGCCTTTCAGTCATGAGTCCGACGCTCTAATCACAACGGCATGCACACTAACTGTGCCTTGGGGGGTTGGCCCGTCGCATGACAAGCCCCAGTGCACAAGCCCCAAACAAAATGGCCGCAAACGGAATCGAACCCAGCTGGCACTTTGGTGCGATGAGTCGGGTGCGCTACCGCTGAGCTGAGCTGTTCACTAGTAAGTACACTTTACTGGCACAAGAGACAGATGGAAGGAGAGAGAGAGGAAGAGAAAGAGATAGAAAGAGAGAGAGAGAGAGAGAGAGAGAGAGAGAGAGAGAGAGAGAGAGAGAGAGAGAGAGAGAGAGAGAGAGAGAGAGAGATAGAGAGAGAGAGAGAGAGAGAGAGAGAGAGAGAGAGAGAGAGAGAGAGAGAGAGAGAGAGAGAGAGAGAGAGAGAGAGAGAGAGAGAGAGAGAGAGAGAGAGAGAGAGATAGAAAGAGAGAGAGAGAGAGAGAGAGAGAGAGAGAGAGAGAGAGAGAGAGAGAGAGAGAGAGAGGATCACGTGTCTAAGCGCACGAACTCCCACTTCCGGACCGCAAGCCTGGGAGCAAATTTAGTGATCACTTACCGCGGCGGTCTCCTCTTCTTGTCATGCAGATTCTTCACTAAGTAGCGCGTAGTCTTTCGGGATTCCCTTCGTCGATTCTGAAGTCGGCCGCGTGGGAGCGTATGAGACCATCTTAGTGAATGTAACAATTCTATTCTTCGGCGTTAATATACTCTTCAAGTTCGGAATCAATATCAAAGATGCGGCCCAATAATACAATCAAATCTATAGCAACGAGGTCCTCCAGAAAGGGCGTCTTCTTCTAGAAATATCAGAATCGGAGTCGTGTGCCCCTATCTGCTACTCTAGGGTACCACAAGGTAATGAACGTCTAAGAGTATCGGAATCGGTCCCAAGGATCCTATCCAATCCCTTAGGAATAGGGAGGCCTTTAATTCAAAGTTCAACAAAAATCAATTAAACAAAATCGCCGATAACAACTCAGCTGTCAAAGATCGAAGAAAATGACGGCTCAGAAGGCGGCACGGATTTATCTCAGAGATGTCGTCCCGCTCCTCTCGAAAATGTCCAACTCCTTTGGGACTGCTCCGAGTTTGAGGTTTTTCAGGCTCCGCTTGTATTCATACACAATTTTTGCAAAAATCGGTTTATTCCGGTTTAGTTTCATGGGGTGAAAAGGTCAAATCTTAGAAACTTGACGGACCCTTTGACAGTTGAATAGAATTTGCTCGAATACGATAGGTGTGAGGACACCGTTTACCTTATCAGGGTCGTGATTCATTGTTTTACTTTGCTGCGCGTGTTTGCGTTACTCTACTTACAGTAGCATTTTATGAATGAATGATACTCTACATACAGTCTGGATATTTGTCCAGAGAGAGGACCATTTAACTTTTAACTACAACCTTATCAGATATAATCTATCATGTAAATAGTTTTTATTCCGCAATTTTTGCGAGTCAACGCGGGCATTTTTTCGCCGCAAGGCTTTAAAGTCAACTTGAGTGGGCAGACCAGAGCAATCTTACTTTGCTAGAGATGAAAGATGTACTACTCAATAACTAGGGACGGGAAACTACAAAAGTTGGAGGCCGATCTATTAATAACTTAGTAACTTAACTTAACTCGAAAAGCATTACTCAGAAAAGGTTTTCTTACCTAGTCGCTGGGGCATTCTGCGATGCCATCAGGCAACTCGTCCCAGATCCGATCTCTCTGACTCAGCTGCACTCATTCTCGAACCTCATATCATGAGCCCTGTCAAACCCGAGTTCAAACAGCTCGCCAATGTGCACCGTGTAGCACAGGTAGTCACGCAGCTCTGAAACATCCGGCTGGCCATCTGGACCACTCTTCACCAGACTGCCGTCATCCAGCAACCTCAGCATAATCCTGGCATTCGCAGAGATCCAGTCTCCAAACGTCAGCGAGTCAACAACAGCCTCTTCACTTTAAATGCAACTCTGCCTGACTGCATGGGTAACGCCTGAGTCTTGCTGCTTCCTCTTATTGCTGAATTCGGGGATTCGATACACCTTGCTGGCCCCCAAAGCGGGCTCCTGCAGCGCAGCATCCTTATCATCTGACCACAGGTTAATGAGCAATTCACCGGGGTTAAGGATGAAGCTGTGGGCAGCCGCTGAAGCTGTATGACCTCCGTCTGTAGCAGGGCAGTTTCTTTGCGTAGCTTCAGCAGACGGAGCTGCTTCTCTGACTTCAGAAGCTCGACATCCAGGCCGCCAGACTCCAGGCCGCCAACCGCCTTGTCCCATGCAAACCAAGTCTCCATTGCTAGGGTTGCAGATCTAGACACCAATGCAAGGGTTTTAGATCTACAAACCAAGCATTGAAAACAATTTCTTAAAGTTTTTAGTTTTTAGCGGTTATTGATTACTTCAATCTTTTTTGTTTTAGACGATTTTAGAAGACTTCAAGAATACAGACAAAAACACGCAAATTTGCAATGCAAAAATATCTTCTATAAGCAATGAAAATTTTATAGTGCAGTGCAGTGGAGCAGCTTGCATGTCACACATGGCGCATATGGCGGACGCATTTCAGGGAGTCGTGCTGTTATTTGGCCCGTAGTAGAGCCTGTGGTGTTGCAATTGTCAGTGCCGGCTTTTAAAGCTGGCTAAGCTTTCAGCTACACCTGGCTAAGCTATCAGCTACACCTGGCTAAGCTATCAGCTACACCTGGCTAAGCTATCAGCTACACCTGGCTAAGCTATCAGCTACACCTGGCTAAGCTATCAGCTACACCTGGTGATTTTAGACGAACCGCTACGCTACCATAGAGCTATGAATATATGCGTAGTTTTTAAAAAAACATTTACTTTAAATTAGAAAAGACGAAAAGAAAACAAGTTATGCCTGCTTCAAGAAAAAAAGCAAAAAATATTTTTCGTTTTTTTAAAAATTAAAGTGCAATTTTTTAAAAGTCAAAGTGTCGTAGATACAGTTGCTAAGGTTACATAGCCGTTGTTTATACAGTTGCTATGGTTTCATCTCAGGACACAGAGTGACTGAGCGAGCGGTAGCGCCTCTGACTCTCGCGATGCCTGATTCGATTCCGTTCGCGGCGATAATTTTGAGAATTGTGCACAAAAAATAGCCCGCTGTACACCCTGTGAAAGAGCTCGAACCTGAGTTTTGTCGCAGTGAGATGACTCATTTCATGGACAACTGAAGCACAGATAATGAGCTACACTCGCAAATCGTTGAAATTTCGATTGTGACGGTTTTTGTCTTCACAATGCATTGACGAAATTCAAATATAAAGTTCTTAGCGATAACAAGGTAGATAATTTAACCTACTCAAATCACGAATCGCTTATGAAGCAAGAAGACAATGTTTTGTTTCGAGGTTGACTGAGTTATAAACTTTGCTTGCTTGCTCTGGTAGCATTTTAACGAATTTAATTTAAAAATTTAGTTTTAAAAATGGGAATCAGACTTGGAAAAAAGCAGACTTAATTCACTAGCAATTCAGAAGTTGCAATGGCGCCAATCCGATTTGAAGCAAACTCTGATCATTCTGTTTTTATCGTCCATGCAGCATTCAAATTAAAATTGGTTGTCATGGGAACGGCTTTTATGAAAGCTGCGTTAGCCGCCGCCGCCGGCTGCGGCGCTCCGAGATCCGGACGCCCAGCTCCGCCATGCTGATGCCGCTGCCCCGCTCCACTGCCGGCGCCGACAACGCGCCAGGCGCCTGAGCGGGTGAGCTGCGCCGACGCAATGCGGAACCAATGGGGTGATGCAGCTTGTGGAGGCTGGATTTGCCGACCGGTCTAGGAGCCTGCAATACAAGTGTTAGTAAGTGTGCTAAAGAAGCTGCTGCAGCCTAGTGGTTTGATCGTCGGACTCACGACTGAAAGGTCAGGGGTTCGATTCCCGACCCACTCGGAAAAATTTGTGTCCTTGAGCAAGACACTTAACTCTGCATTGCTTCAGTTAACTAGCTGTAAAATGGGTGCCAGAATTAGCTGGGGTTATTGAGAGTACTTATTATTTCACTAGTTAGTAAATTTTACTTGTCATTGACAGGAATGGTCTACAGTCTGGATAATTTGTCGATAGGTGAAACTTTTTTTATTTTTAGTACAACGGGTGTTTCTTGCATGACGGAGCTTTGAAATCGATTTGAGTGGGCAGACTGACAGACCAGAGCAATCTTGTCTAGCTGGAGACGAAAGGTTCAATTTACTAAAGGAATTTTTGCGCGCACCGTCTCTACAGGAAACAGATTACATTGAAAGAAGCCGTCTTGTTGTTGGTCTCGGCAAGAAATGGGACAAACGGCCGTCTGTCCATATCTCAACTTCTCTCAGCTTCGGGACATCTGCCAATACCAAATAAAGCATGCGCTCTGTCAGAACTTTCAGCAATTTTTTAGCTGCTCCTGTCTCTGCAGTGTGCTTTTCTAGCTCAGATTTTCTCGATCGACTTTGTCTATGGCCAAACCCCATTCAGCGCTGCGCAAGACAGCAATTGCCTTTGCGAAATCCAACTGTATTTTGAAATTCTCCTTAACATCCTTCCTGTCATTTGGAATTCAAAAGTTCAGAAGGTGAGATATTGGGAATTTGCAGTGCTAAAAACTGAAAACTTCCTGTCTCACTGATGTCTTTTTCGTAGCAGAAAACTGCACGATTTGACAGTCCATGAGCAATTCTTATGGGAGTCAAATATCAGATAAGATTTTATTCCGCGTCTAACTACTATAAGTAGGCGCAAAAATCATTTATTTGTGCGAATAAAGTGACTCACGCATCGCAGAGTGCTGAAGAAATTGGCTCTATAGCTGCTGCTGAATGCGCAGTAAATCCACGGATTCACGCAGCAGTTGCTGATCGCCAGCCACTGAATCACCGGCAGCCAGGGTTCGAGTCGGCGGAAAAAGTCACCCAGAGATTGGACGAAGTAGAGAACGGCAACTAAGTGCAACGGCAGCCAGGACAGGGCGAATATGGCGACCACGGTGGCCAGCATTTTCACTAGGCGGCTCATCTGACGGCGGCCTTGCGCTCCGCTGGATCTGCAGTTGGAGAGAAGACAGACAGTCTAATGGCAGCACAAATGGCGATATTATAGCCCAAGACTGTCTAACGGAGGTTGCAAGTGGCACTGCAGATGGCTTGTCTGAATTCTAAACTGTCTATAATAGAGGTTGCAAGTGGCACTGCAGATGCTTGTCTGAATTCTAAACTGTCTATAATAGAGGTTGCAAGTGGCACTGCAGATGCTTGTCTGAATTCTAAACTGTCTATAATAGAGGTTGCAAGTGGCACTGCAGATGCTTGTCTGAATTCTAAACTGTCTATAATAGAGGTTGCAAGTGGCACTGCAGATGCTTGTCTGAATTCTAAACTGTCTATAATAGAGGTTGCAAGTGGCACTGCAGATGGCTTGTCTGAATTCTAAACTGTCTACCGGAGGTTGCAAGTTGGCAGGCTGCACCCGTCCTCTATAGACATTTTCCGTTGTTTACGGCAGTTCCTCAGATAGGCATCACATGGTAAGCTCGGGGCAGCTGAACCTCGAATCAGACAAGCTCGGGGCGCCCGTAATAATTGCAGCAATTGATTACTCCTTAGTCAACAGCGCCTAGGCTATAATTTTTCCAAATTCCTAGCCGGAGTTTTGGTTTCCCTTGGCCGACAACCCTTAGTCGTCGGTAAAGTTTTTAGCTTTTGAAACCCTTTCCCTCAGCTCGCACTACGAGCGTATCTATCTTGATGAATAAATCAGGCGCTTGCATTTCTAGAAAGTAAATATCGCGTCCGGCTTATTGATGGCTATAAGCCTCCTGGTCGCCTTGGCTGATTACTGCTATCAGTTTAGGCAAGACTGACTGGCTGGATCAAGCCGTCTGTTTTCTAGGTCGAGAGTGCTGGTTCAACATCAACCTCTACAGGAAAAAAGAAAATGAAAATTTTATCACGAAACAAATGAGATGAATGAGCCGCATGGCTGTCTGTGTTGGACAGCACGTCATCTCTCAGTGAAGAGTGCAAGCTCTAACGTTGTTGGTGCAGAGATGCTCTTGTCAATAACTTTCAGAGCAGGACATTCATCACGAGGCACAATATTGGGGTTCGAATAGCTTTTAACGAAACCATATTCTTGGTTGACAAATTGTCTGAAGCTCGGGAGAAACATGTTTTTATTTTTCTAGTTGTTAATCACTGGTACGATAAATGAGTACAATGTGTCGGGAGTGAAACGAGACTGGACTGCTTGCTGCAGTCGATAGTTGCCGAAAGTTATAACGAAAAAAGAATAGCGATCAGTATATTTATTGACTGAATTCAGCTGAGTCAAGGTGGTGGCTAAAGTCGTACCATGCACACTTGATATTGTTCGCGCAAGGGGAGAGCTAGCAGAGTCACGCGGCGCAGCCGCTAACAACCACTCCATGCACATGATAGCAGGCGATGCCAACACTTGTCTCCTCAGGCGCTGCCTCAACAACAGCAGTCTTCACCACCTTCCCGATGCTGCGGTTGACACGCTCAGTGGCTCCGTAGGACTCCGGCTGCAACGGACAGAAGAGCCGATAAGAAAGCTGCGAAAGTCGTCGGAGTTAAAGTTCTGTCCGTTGTCCGTGATGACCTCAGCAGGGATGCCGTGCCTATTGAACAGCCGTCTCAGATGCGGTGTCACGTTGCTGGCCGTCGTTAACTGCATGATGTCGACTTCCGGGTACTTAAAGTGACCAGCAGCATCTGACCTTGCACCGGGCCGTAGAAGTCCATGCTGAGCAGTTGCCAAGGACCGTCTGGTATCTCCGTCGGCTTCAGGTGCACGTGCGTTGCCGCTGCTTGGCAATAGACACAGCACTTGACGAAGAATTCGCAGTCGCTGCGCATCTTTGGCCACCAGACTTGGTGGTTTGCAGTCGCTTCAGGGTTCTGTCCGCACCGAGGTGTAACGTGTGGACCAGCTGCAGAATCGGTCTCCGCAGCGACTCAGGGACGACGATGAGATCTCCATGGAGCAGAATTCCGTCTCTCTCGGAGAGTTCGCTGCTATTGGACTTAATTGCGCGTTGCACCGGGTCGAGCATGTTCCAGCTGCCGGTTTTGATCGCGCTGAGCGCAGCCTGGATCTCCGTGTCAGTCCTTACAGACTTTCGGATCTGTTAAAGGCTGAATCCCTTTGGCAAGGCACATGCTGATACAACACTGACGAATGCCGCATCGATGACGTCGCCGACGTTTGGCCTGGGCTGCGACAGCGGCTGGCGTCTCAGCAGGGGTGGGCAGGTCCCGGCCGGTACAATGGAGTGAAACGGAGGTGCTGGATGCGGAGGGCCATCCGCTCGATGAGCGGTGGCGGGCTGGACTCCGGCTTGAAGAGAGCGGCACGAGAGCTCGATGGTCCGTCTCCCCGGTGAAGTTCGAGTCGCCTGCCAGGTAATGCTCGAACTTCAGGCAGGCGAACTTGATGACAAGCGCCTCCCACTTGATCTGAGCATAGCGCTGCTCCACCGGCGACAGAGTTCGGCTGGCGTAGACCACGGTTCGGCTGCTGCCGTCTGGCTGCTTCTGGGTGAGGATGGCGCCGAGACCGATGGGAGCTATGCGTCCACCAGAAGCTCGGTGCAACGTTTGCGGTCGAAGAATGCCAGCGTGTCGACTCCGGCGATGACCTTCTTGATTGTGCTGAATGCCTCAGTATGGCTAGCGGTCCATTCCCATGGCTGGCCTTTCTTGGGCACATGGCATCCGATGCCTTCGAAGACAGCTTTGTGCCGGAGTAGGATGTCCTGAAGCTGTGGTGACGGATGCGCCGAGTCGCTGTTCGAACTCACGGCTTCCGTCGCACTGAAATCCGGGCGCTGAATTTTGAGAACTCTAAGTCTGAATGCGGGATCGCGACCGAGTATTGTAAGACCATCGCCATCCATGATGTGGAAGGGGACGACGGTGCTGGGTGCTCCGACATGAACTTCCAGGTCGGCGATTCCGAAGATGTTGAGTGGTGCAGAGCAGCCGTAAGCTCTGACTTCCGACAATGGAGCTTGCAGATGAGGCCGATTGAGCGTCTTGAAAGTGCGGCTGCTAATTATGCGAACCGAGATCAGAGCCGAGTCTGTTGCTGACCTGCTAACGCTGCGTCGAGCGCGCTATGTCACTTCCGCTCAGCTGTCCGTCGCTGGTCTGCCCGTCGCTGCTTTGCTGCTCATGACTACGCTAGCTACCTGGGCGTCGGTGGTCTTCTCCAACTCAGCAGCCTGCTCTTCCGCAGCTTCGAATGCTCATGCCTTTCGCAGGGCAACGTCCAGCGTGATGTCTGCTTCTTGGAGTAGCCGTCTGCGCAGTGTGTCGAAGGTGCATTTCGCAAAAATCTGGTCCTAGTTGAGCGAGTCCCGCAGGTTGTTGAATTCGCAGTCTGCTGTACCAGGCCTCGATTTTCTCACCGGATCGTTGGACGCACAGAGGAAATTGGTATCTCGAGAAAACGATGTTTTTCATGTTGTCGAAATTGCGCTTCAGTCCTTCGAAGATGCTGGCCAGTGTGTGCTCCTTCTGTTCGCCTTCACCCCGAGGCTTTGGCAGCTCGCGAACGATGTTCAAGACCTTTCCGGCAGTGTAGCAGAGAAGCTTGCACTTCTGGTTCTCATTTGCAAGTCCGGACGCCTCCATAAAGTCTGCGAAACGCGATACGCGCCAACGCTCGCCAGCATTGTGCGGGTCGTCGGAGATGACAAATGTTTGAGGGGGAATTAGAGCCATGTAATTTGTGGCCCATGCTCGCGTTGGATGCGGTTTGCTTGCGATGCCACTGTAGGGAGTGAAACGAGACTAGACTGCTTGTTGTAGTCGATAGTTTCCGAAAGCTTGCAGGCGAGAATAATAGTGGCCAGTATATTTATTGACTGAATTAAGCTGAGTCAGGGCAGTGGCTAAAGTCGCACCATGCACACTTGATATTGTTCGCGCAAGGGGAGAGATAGCAGAGTCACGCGGCGCAGCCGCTAACAACCACCTCACGCACACAATACCAGGCGCTGCTTACACAATGTAACAGGATTTTACCGGGTTATTATTTCAAAATCTTTTACCCGACATCAAACACACACGAAAGTGCCAGGGTTGAGGTACAGACCCAAGTGCGAAGAATGTCGATCTAGATCTAGATCTAGATCTAAACACCAATGTCAGGGTTGTAGATCTGGACATTAATGCAACCGTAGATTTTTAGATCCGGACACAAATGCTAGGGTTGTAGATCTAGATCTCAAGGCTCAAGTTCGACGGTTGTGTTTTCAGGCCAAAATGATGAAATTGTGGTCCCAAATTCAAGCGATGTGAAATTTTCAGCTGATTTTAACACTAGTTTTTCTTAACGCCCCAGCAAAGACAAACGCTCACTTTCTCAGATAGAGCTCCCGTTTCACAGCTGACTTGCTGCTAAGCTTGTGCGCCACCAAGCCATAGCAGATTGTTATGAAGAGAAGCGGCGCTACGTACAGCAGAGCGAAAATCACGCCGTACTGGAAGGCCCGGTTGTTCCGAGGCTTCATCGTGTTGAGACACACCAGCTGGCTGTGGTTGGCCGGGCTGATGGTCACTAAATCGTAGTTGACGGCCCAGGGCAGCAGTAGCAGCAGCACGTAGGTCCACAGGCCGGCCAAGAAGCCGAAAGTCTGCGCCTTCGTGAAGCGACGCCGCAGGGGCCGGCAGACGGCCAGGTATCTGGGGGAATTCGGCAACATTTGTTCAAGGATTCAGTTGGAATCGTTTCATTGAGCACAGAGTCGGACAAGCGATGGCTTGTTTCATACGAGCGTTATTGGTAAGAATGTTGTAAAAAGTATAAAGTTTCGCAGAATTATTTATTCTACGCTCGTACAATGTATTGCCAAACACTGCAGTCAATATCATAACAATAACACCAGCTTCGGCTCCATCTAATATGACTGAAATACTATGCCATTCGCGCTGCCAAGGAGTGAGAGCATCAACAGAGATATATTATGCATCACCATCGGCTCTAAAGCTGAACTTGCAGCAAAAATCCTGTTTTAGAGCAAGCATAAATCCAACGTTATTATCAAAGTCTTAGGGCTTAAAATAACAAATGTGGCTGGTAAAACGGCATAAATACGAGCTAAATTTATTACTAACAGTCTGTTTTCTCCAGCAGATAGAAGTGTAATACCTACGCACGTATTGTATCGGCATTAATATCAATGGTAAGTTCTCTTGCTATGCAGAAAGTTCCATCGACTCTGCATTGAATGTACTGATATGTTGCAACCAGTATGTAAGGATGCCCTGGTATGTTGCAACCAGTATGTAAGGGTGTAATGGTATGTTGCAACCAGTATGTAAGGTTGCATTGGTATGTTGCAACCAGCGTGAACGAGTGTAGACGTTGCAACCAAATCAACATTAAAATTGGAATAAATCGCCGAAGCCAGAATTAATTTCGTACTCAATTTGCATATTTTCACTGGGCCAAAGATCGCACAAACGTATCTTAGAAGTGTCAGAATCTTACCTGTCAAAAGCGATGCTGCTCAGCGTTGTAACCGAGGCCGCCACTGCGACTCCCTGCAGGTAAGGCATCGCCTTGCAAAGCAGTCGCCCAGTGACCCAGTCTGCGAAGTGGAAAAACAAACAATTGCCTACTTAGAAAATAATAAATGTTAAATGAAACCTTAGTAGAAACTTGTATTGTTGGTCTATTAGTGGATCTGGTAGAGTGACTGGCAGAACCGGGATCTCGTCACTCGGCCAAGTGTCTTGAATATTGAAACAAAACCCTCAGAGCTGACATCTCAGAGAAGCCGGAGACTATATTAGTTAGCTGTTGAAACAAGTTCCGTGACAACATTTTACTACTGAGCTTTTCTCTTAATTTCTCTTGGGGAGGGCGGGTCGAGTGTGGGGACTTTAGCTAGCATTCTGCCAGCTAAAACTGCAAGGGAGAGAATAAGGATAGTAATCACTGTAATTACTGGGTGCATGCGCGCATATCAATGCTTCATATCCAGCTGTAATCTCCATTCCGTCCCAGACCCTGTGCGCGCGACTCTTCTTGTATCAACTCAAGAAGCGCTTCATCCATCAAGAGATTATATAAGAGAGGATCGCGCTTTCTGGCAGCCAGCCATAAGATCCCTATGGTACGTACATGTACTATGTAGATTTCTGTTTGTAGCACAATATTCTGAGACAGACATTGTGAAGCTAAGTCCGAAAAATTTCAAGTATAAAAGCTAAAAACGTGATCACGTAAAATGTCTTATTATCCAAAGAAAGAAGCCAATGATTATGATGTAAAGGAAGGCTTAAGACCAAGTAACGGTGCTACAATGGTAACTTTTAGTGGTAATTCGGCTTAGGTCTAAAACTTCGACCTAAAACTCCATTCAAGCGTAGCGAAAAGGGGTCATGTGACGGCAGAAAATATGGGAGACAAAATGGTTCGATGCTCCCAATGTCCTCTCTTGGCTTATCATGCGCGGGAAAAAATTCTTTAGAATTAGTTGGGATCGAATTTTTTTTACCGAAGGAATGGACAGAGGGAGGATTTTCAACCGGAAACTAATTATTCGACTTGGGATTTTGGTCGCGAGCAGCTTTCCGGCAGAGAGAGAAGGGAATTAGGGAGAACTATGAGGCCATTCTGCAGCATCTGTCTTCCTATCGGATAGTAATGCATGCCGAAGACCAACACAGTTTTCATTTCACGACTTACGTTCATTAAAGAAGGAAAAATATTAACAATTTGAGTGGTGACAAGAGCTGTCAACCTTAGGATTCTTACTTCAGTTGCTAAAATCTGTACTGAACTTTTTACTGATAGGGTTTTTTCTACTGAATGCAGCGTTGACCCGTTCACATAGAGCTAGGCCATAGACATCACCGTCCTGCCCTCCGAATCAAGTAAGCTTAGGAATGTTCAACACATAACCGTTGAGTGTTGCAGCGGGGACTCTAGCTGGTTTTGTGAAATGTGTGCAAAGAAATTAAGTCTTTCGAAGAAGTCACATTTGATTATATAGTGTACTCAAAAACGAAGACTTCAATTTGCATTTTAAAATGAGTGCCAGAAATTTCTCCGTTCTTAAAAATTCCTATGAGGATTAGCTTTCTGGCAGTCGGAATTTGCCTGACACCACTGCATCGGCGTAACTCCCTCATCTACAGAGGACAACTAAGAAGAACGAAATTTTCTACTGGTCCTTGCAGTCTATCATATACTGACATTCTTTTTAATGTTACTAACGAAAACGAGCGTACTGATTCCATGTTTTGAATAAACTTTATTCTTTACATGGGCTCTGTCTGTCTGTCTGTCTGTCTGTCTGTCTGTCTGTCTGTCTGTCTGTCTGTCTGTCTGTCTGTCTGTCTGTCTGTCTGTCTGTCTGTCTGTCTGTCTGTCTGTCTAAGTGATGAATTCTTTGTTATTCTCGTCGAGATTGTGTTGTGATGAGAATTTCTATGAGATTAGATTCTCTACTTGATAAATTGGATAGTGCAAACCCAACACTGACTCACGGGTAAATGTGTTTGCCAGAAAATTCAGCGGTAGACAAAACACAGCCATTAGCATGTCTGCCAAGCTGAGATTGCAGATCAAATAGTTCACGGTGGTGTGCATCGACTCGATTCTGCACACCGTCGCTATGACAGCAGTATTGCCAACTAAGGAGAGCAGGAAAACAAACGAATACGCTGCGGCCAGGAATACCAGCATGGGTGGTGACCGCTTCAGCTCCCACAGGTCCAGACCAGACTGCGATGCGTTGATCCCATCCTGAACTCCGACAGTTTCGTTCATCTTGCAAACCTATTGCTCTGAACTGTTGGTCGTATTACTCACTGGTTTGTCCGTGTCTAGAAATGAATCAGCTAGCAACAATGCTTACACTTATAGCAATCTTACACATGAGGGCTGCGTACAGTAAGACGTTGTATTTTAATTGGACAATCGACTGCCGCTCTAGCGATTTGTTGACAAGATAGCCAAATGATGCTACCCGTAGTAGTGTGCAACTAATACTGTATGTATTATATGAATAGATATAGTAGATAGATAGATAGATAGATAGATAGATAGATAGATAGATAGATAGATAGATAGATAGATAGATAGATAGATAGATAGATAGATAGATAGATAGATAGATAGATAGATAGATAGATAGATAGATAGATAGATAGATAGATAGATAGATAGATAGATAGATAGATAGATAGATAGATAGATAGATAGATAGATAGATAGATAGATAGATAGATAGATAGATAGATAGATAGATAGATAGATAGATAGATAGATAGATAGATAGATAGATAGATAGATAGATAGATAGATAGATAGATAGATAGATAGATAGATAGATAGATAGATAGATAGATAGATAGATAGATAGATAGATAGATAGATAGATAGATAGATAGATAGATAGATAGATAGATAGATAGATAGATAGATAGATAGATAGATAGATAGATAGATAGATAGATAGATAGATAGATAGATAGATAGATAGATAGATAGATAGATAGATAGATAGATAGATAGATAGATAGATAGATAGATAGATAGATAGATAGATAGATAGATAGATAGATAGATAGATAGATAGATAGATAGATAGATAGATAGATAGATAGATAGATAGATAGATAGATAGATAGATAGATAGATAGATAGATAGATAGATAGATAGATAGATAGATAGATAGATAGATAGATAGATAGATAGATAGATAGATAGATAGATAGATAGATAGATAGATAGATAGATAGATAGATAGATAGATAGATAGATAGATAGATAGATAGATAGATAGATAGATAGATAGATAGATAGATAGATAGATAGATAGATAGATAGATAGATAGATAGATAGATAGATAGATAGATAGATAGATAGATAGATAGATAGATAGATAGATAGATAGATAGATAGATAGATAGATAGATAGATAGATAGATAGATAGATAGATAGATAGATAGATAGATAGATAGATAGATAGATAGATAGATAGATAGATAGATAGATAGATAGATAGATAGATAGATAGATAGATAGATAGATAGATAGATAGATAGATAGGTAGATAGATAGATAGATAGATAGATAGATAGATAGATAGATAGATAGATAGATAGATAGATAGATAGATAGATAGATAGATAGATAGATAGATAGATAGATAGATAGATAGATAGATAGATAGATAGATAGATAGATAGATAGATAGATAGATAGATAGATAGATAGATAGATAGATAGATAGATAGATAGATAGATAGATAGATAGATAGATAGATAGATAGATAGATAGATAGATAGATAGATAGATAGATAGATAGATAGATAGATAGATAGATAGATAGATAGATAGATAGATAGATAGATAGATAGATAGATAGATAGATAGATAGATAGATAGATAGATAGATAGATAGATAGATAGATAGATAGATAGATAGATAGATAGATAGATAGATAGATAGATAGATAGATAGATAGATAGATAGATAGATAGATAGATAGATAGATAGATAGATAGATAGATAGATATATATATAGATAGATAGATAGATAGATAGATAGATAGATATATATATAGATAGATAGATAGATAGATAGATAGATAGATAGATAGATAGATAGATAGATAGATAGATAGATAGATAGATAGATAGATAGATAGATAGATAGATAGATAGATAGATAGATAGATAGATAGATAGATAGATAGGTAGATAGATAGATAGATAGATAGATAGATAGATAGATAGATAGATAGATAGATAGATAGATAGATAGATAGATAGATAGATAGATAGATAGATAGATAGATAGATAGATAGATAGATAGATAGATAGATAGATAGATAGATAGATAGATAGATAGATAGATAGATAGATAGATAGATAGATAGATAGATAGATAGATAGATAGATAGATAGATAGATAGATAGATAGGTAGATAGATAGATAGATAGATAGATAGATAGATAGATATATCGATTGATGGAAGATAGATAGACTGACTGATTGATTGGTTGATTGATTGATTGATTGATTGATTGATTGATGGATTTATTTATTTATTTATTTATTTATTTATTTATTCATTCATTCATTCATTCATTCATTTATCTATTTATTGAAGGATGGTTTGATTGATTGATTGATTGATTGATTGATTGATTGATTGATTGATTGATTGATTGATTGATTGAGATAGTAATAGATTCTGTTTAACCTCAAAACCTAATATGCTTTCAGATACCTTGATTTAAAAAACTAGGATTTAAATTTAGGCACTGTGTTGAAATGGGTGAATCATTCCTACAATACATCATTTATAAATACAAAATACATAGCGATGAAGTAGTCGTTACTTTCGTTAGAGTCTTTGCTTTTGTTTAGTTTAGTGCTAAAAAAACAAAATGCGCTGACGTCACAATGGCTTTTTAAAATCCTGTAAATCATTAACATTTTTCGTTATCAACGATAGGAACATCGATGTACACAGAAAGTGGCGTGCTTTTAACTCGTATCTTTCGGCAGCATTTTTATCGCAAGGCGTAGTCGAGAAAGACTTTTCGTAGCGCAGTATCACGTTTAAAGCTAGGTATTAATTTTTTAACAGCTATTTTATTTAAAATATATTAGACTTTGTATCCGGAAATTCATTGATTCACATTGGCTTCACAATTATTTATCTCTTAATCTTATGTTACGGCAGCATACTAGCGACGCTGACGCGCCTTAAATCTAGATTAATTTTTTTCGGGTAAAATTTTAGCTTTACTAGCTGCTGTAATTTTAATTTAAACTTATAGAAATGGAGCCAAATAATGATCAAGAGCCTCTCGCAAAAGGATTTGCTCGACGTGGTGCTTTGCGTCAAAAGAATGTACACGAGGTTAAAAACCACAAGTTTGTTGCGCGGTTTTTTAAGCAACCCACATTTTGTGGCCATTGCACCGATTTTATATGGTGAGTTAACTCCATTTTTTGTAAGTATTTATATTTTATGAAATAATTTATGCCTATATCTAATTGTTAAAGTTGCATTACAACAAGCATTTTCTTCATTAGTCTTTCTTTAAACTTAAAGCATGCAATATTGAGCAAAAATGCCTAATCACATAAATTTTCTGCATCCATATCTAAATATTGCGGTGTTTACTATTCTGTACTATATTTATTCATTTAAATTTAAAAATAACATGATTCCCTTTAGTAGATAAATTACAAGAGATTTTTTAGTGCCACAAATGAATTTTAAAATTGCACTTTTATTGTTTAACTATAAATGCTAACTAAATTTTGTTTGATATTTTTTATCATTCATTTAGGAATTTTTAATATAGACATAGTTATATGCATTACATTAGACATAGATATATTTTAGTTTAAGCATACAAGAATAGATAGTAAATCTTAGCTTTATCATCTTGTGAAGCAAATTTTTAAATAGTTATCAACATGAAAAAATAACTCTTGTATTTTGCATTTGTCACAAAGTGCAGCATTTTATTAGTTTAGTTAAGCATAACTCACTTATCAGTGTCACTGCCAATAATAATTTAGTCTTATTTTGTCAATGCTGTTTAGATTGAATGAAAGGATACAAAATGTACCATTGAATGTACAGAAGCACACTGGTGTTGATGCTTCCTAGAGGCTGGTGGGCTCAGCAGCTTTCAAGTCTCGCTATGTTGAATTGCAGGCGCGTGCCCGCTTCTGTTTGTTCTTGATTAGTTTGAAATTGCAGCTGGCCCTCCTGTCCCCAGCCCCCATGGCCTCATGGCCCGTCTTCTCCTCTGTGCCACGTCGGTTTTATTTATCTGTGTTTCTAGCGCGCGAATCATATATCAGATATTACTTCGTATGTATTTCTTCATAGGCAGGCAACAGTGCAGTGCAAAGCCAGTTCAACTGACCGGTAGATGGACATTGTATGGCATAGAAACAGGGGTGGCTCCTCCTCCCTACCATCTCGCGAATGACCTCTAGCGGGCGGGCCAAATGCCAAAGTACTGCAGCACCCCAAGCCAGCCCAGGGTTTGAACTCGGTTGGTCCCGGGCTGTTTTGCGGCTCCGCAGGCCCAGACGCTCTCGGGCAGCAGTGTGTACTATCACTATAGCATGGGCCGACTAAAATTAGTGGCTGACTGCAGCGAAAAATCGCGAGTGTATGAGCGAGGAACTGCATTAAGGGGTGCAGAGTGGGAGGGCAGGAATAACAGACAGTTGGGAATAATAGCCTCGGTTCGCAACCGACTGCGTAGGTCTGGCATTTATCCTCTCTCCCTCATCCTGCCTACCCCACCCTCTCTTCCCCGTCCCCCGTCGGTTAGAAACCCGCTATTTTGCTGCAGTAGAATTGTTTCAGGGGTCTAGTCCGCTATGTCGCCTAGGATGGGACTTTAAGAGGGAGACGAACGACACAGAGAGACAGGGAGGAAAAATGGATAGAGCTAGTAGTGAGGCTCTTCCTAGCTCGAGTGTGCTCACGCAAGGCCTCGCCACTCGTTGATGAAATTTGACTAGCCTGTTAAATATTATTTTGTTTTTCTATTCCGATGGATCCATCAGCTTAGCCCCGTTCCGCTTAGTTACCATGCTAATTTATATGGTTGTGAGCTCAACCAACTTTCGCTCAAGGGCGTAACCACACTCGTATGCAAATTTATGTGTTTCAGTTTATCCAGTTGTGTTTAGACAGTCGCCATGAACACATTTCAATCGCAGTTTATGAAACACTGTCTTTCTCACTTGTTTTTAGGGGCTTCGGCAAGCAAGGATTTCAATGCAAAAGTAAGTTTAATCGAGAATTTTGTTCTACGAGTACATAAGAGTAATACACGGCTGAAAGCTTGAAGTGTACTAGGAGTTTGGGAGAAAAACTGTTTGCCTTCATTTTTCATCCCACAGTCTGTTCATTCGCCGTTCACAAGCGCTGCCATGAGCTCGTGACATTCGCCTGCCCTGGTGCCGACCGGGGCCCCGACTCTGACGTGAGTGAATCTTACCTGATCAGCCACTGACTGTCACCTAATCTTAATTACCCGATGAGATCAAACTTGTCATGTATATTTTCCCTCGAGTTCATATCATTTTAAAATGTCTCTTTAGTCTTAGCAATGCAGTAAAAATGACTAATTTAGCGTCTGCATGCGTGTCTCTGTCCTTTTAGCGGAGGTTTTAGCAGGAGTCCCCACAACAACTACGCCTTTCGATTGTATCCACCGGGCCATCTGTCTCTCTTCCCACATTTTCAATTTCCTTTTTCCTCCTGGTCTTGTCCATGTAAGGCTGCATAGAGAGAAGCCTGCTGTTTTATTTAAGGCAGCTGTCTGCCTCGTCTGCTGCTGTCCCGTTTGAGAAGCACCTGCTTGATTGACAGGTCGAGGCGGTTCATCGAGAGCTCGGTACTGCTTCTAAGGGTTGAATATGTAGGGGCGATTCCGTTTTTCGAGTATGAATCCTTCTTTATCAGAGCACACTGTACTGCCATTATCAGTCTGAAGCTCTAAATTAAAAGTACCTGAGCACAATGAATTACAGTGCATTATTTTAAGTTCTCCTGTAAAAAATAAATTCACGAACAGATCGTAGTGAGACTCCAAGGTCAAAGTGAAATTCGGAGAGGTCTTAGAGCGACTAATCATGAATTATGAGTTAGTGAGATTCGAAAGTAAAAATATTGGATTCAAAATTAATAAACGTTGAGATCATCGGTGAATCATCAATAAAACAATGAGAATGATTAGGTTACAGCAGCTCAGCGGTGAACGCTTGTGTGCATGTGCACGAAAATGGGCCGGAGGGTGTCGTGCGATTCTCAACCATGAGGGCCAACCCCTAAGGCACAGAGAGTGTACATGCCTGACGATTAGAAAGTCAGGACCGCTGTACACCCTGTGAGAGCGTGTGCATGAGTGCGTGACTGCATACAGTATTTGCGCGCTGCCATGTGCTCAGGAGTCAGCGGAATGCGCAGAATTGCCTTATTGCTGATCGCTGAATTTAGGACGATGCCGCTGTGTCGTTGTGGAACATGCGTTGCGCCAGGTAGCTCAAAAGACTCGTGCGAATAATGAACTAATACTTATTAATGAGAGTCATCAAGTCCTTAGTAAGAGAAATCGAGATAATTGAAAAAAGCATCATTAAGGTCATATTGGGAATCATTGCTATCATAGTATGGTTCCGCACTCGTAATTAAAAATAGCTTTTAGACAAAGCCTGACGGAAAATTCACGAGTTAATGAAACGCTCGCCCCAATTACAGTACCAGAACAGTCACAGGTTCAGGGTGATCAGCTATACGAGTCCAACATTCTGCGACCACTGTGGCTCACTGCTCTACGGCCTGTTCCACCAGGGCCTCAAGTGCGAGAGTAAGTCTTAGTTTTTGGAGGTGGGTATTTAGGAGGTCCCGAGCTCGAATAATTAAAAGTCGCGCTCGCCCGCAAACAATTTCTTCAAGGCTGCGACATGAACGTGCACAAGCGCTGCGAGAAGAACGTCCCAGGCCTGTGCGGCATTGATCACACAGAGCGACGTGGCCGAATCCAATTGAAATTAAAAAGCGATGTTAATCGGCTACACGTTGAGAGTGAGTTCAGAGTTTTTGTTTTTCTTTTAGTAATGGAAGACTGATGGATTTGGCTAGCCCTAAATGTACTTGAATTACAGCTGTTTAGCAACCGGAAGCAGTATGATACGGGCAAAATAGTTTTTGTAAATATATCAACCATAAGTGGCGGGTAGCAGAAAATATTGAATAAATGCAGACACTTGGCAACAGTAAATAAAGGAAAAATGTAATTTGGGATTCAGGCACAAACACTTTCCATTAACTTTTGAATCATATTTAAGACAAAAAGTCAGTATAGCTGTTTCAGCCCGTTTGGGCTTACACGCATTTAATTTAATCCAAGATACGTTTGTCAATGTAACAAAGCTTTTGTCTATGGTAGCAAGGCTGGCACAGCGGCATTTAATTGTAACTTAACTGTTTCGGAGGAGCAAGTTCAGCCCCAGAATTGTGGACCATATGCTAGGCTGTCGAACAAATGCCATTGGCTTGTGATGGAAGCACTCTAACATACATGCGCAACCTTGGGAATCACTCGGCCGTTTCTATTGGCAAACACACATGTAAGTCGCTATTGGCTGAGAGAGCAGTCACGGGACTGCTATTCGGTCCAAATAGCGACTTACATGTGTGTGTTGCCAATAGAAACGGCCGAGTGAATCCCTAGGTTGCGGCCCAAGCATGACTCTAACAGAGTGAACATCCAAAGGA